>OX453089.1:19431645-19520967 GCA_949708635.1 Hirtodrosophila cameraria
GTTGTTGGAATATTGTTGCATACTTTCAGGGGCAATTTTGGACTTAGGAAATTTCAGCCTGAAGGCGAATGGAAATGAGTCAGAAACACAAAATCCTTTGTATCTCTAAAACTATAAGAACGAGTTTGATATCCTTTGGTCAGTCGATAGTCCTTATTAAGACGCGTTGTTTGACACAGGACTCATAAGGATCAGCAAGGACACTGCCGAGATATAGCTAGTTTTCTGTATACAAAAAAGTCCTTATAACTCGGTTGTTTAAAGGACGAACGTCATTTGAAATACATTTTCTGACGCGGATGAACAAGGACTATCTTTTGGCCAAACGACATTCAAATCGTCCTTCAAATGGCCGAGTTACAGGCGATTTTGTGATTTTAGGTCCTTTTTCCCTAGCAACCCCCTTGATGAAAATTTTGACAACATTTTTGAATAAATCCTGAAAATCCTTGAATGCCAATCGATAGATCTACTGTCTCTGATTACAAAATGGTGTGTCCTTTCAAAATACTTAAGGATACGCCTGAGTTATAGCTCGAAGAAGAGTTTGCTTTCGTCCAATATGCAAGTATTGCATACTTTCAGGGGCAAATATTAAATGTTATTTCAAATGTTATTTTAACATTTTGCATGCGCCTGCTGTTAAACTACAGCGCTGCAACTTTCTTTAGTTTGTAGGGTACACACGTTTATTTCACGCCATTTCACTATAGAATAAGTTACTAATAATAGTAACAGCAATCTATAAAATATATATAAAACAAAAAAAAAAAAAGAAAAAAAAAAGGGGGTTGCTAGGGAAAAAGGACCTAAAATCACAAAATCGCCTGTAACTCGGCCATTTGAAGGACGATTTGAATGTCGTTTGGCCAAAAGATAGTTCTTGTTCATCCGCGTCAGAAAATGTATTTTAAAGGATGTTCGTCCTTTAAACAACCGAGTTATAAGGACTTTTTTGTATACAGAAAACTAGCTATATCTCGGCAGTATCCTTGCTGATTCTTATGAGTCCTGTGTCAAATGGCAAAGCCGTTGAGTTTGAATTTTTTCATATATTTATTTTTCGATCTTATGCTGATTCTGTTCGCCTGGTATTTTAAAAAGTTTGGGAAGCAATTTTGCGACCATGCTTTAAAATTTACTGTGGTTGTTGTTGTTGTTGCACAACAAATTTGAATTTCTTCCTTTTAATAAAAAGTCCGTTGAATTTAAATGTTCGTATTATTTATACTCTTTTTTTTATTCATTTTTGTAAATTTTGTTTTGTTTACAACTTAAAACATAGTATCGTATATATATTTAATATTTTAATTAACATAAGAAACATAAGTTAAATAGGTGATTTCGCCTGCTTCAGATTACGCGAGTGTCCATGGGATGAGTTTAGCTCATCGGTTTAGTTGCCGGGGGCTTGCCGACGACGACGTCGTCGCGTGTGTGCTCACCCTGGTAACAATCTATTGATAAAATTCTAGAAATCTGCTTAAAATGCATGTACAATTTAAAATGTTTGCATTTTTGTTTGGATATGGTGTTGGAAGACACTTGTAGTGTTTGATCTGCAAACAGCCCTGCTACCGACGCTACAGCCCTCGATCGACGCTAACTTTCTAGGTCAATTTTCTCAAAACATACGCCATATATGTACATATATTAAATTGTCAATAATTTTTATTTCTTTTCTCAATCTGAAAATCGACCGTGCAATACAGCAGTCGGTCTAGAAATCTAGAATTGTGCTAAAATTCAAATGTTATGAATTGCGCCAAAAAGTGCTGCCCATCAGCCACATTTGGTTCATATGTGATTCAGTGATGAACTAACAATCTGCATTGGAACTAGTAGAAGGGGGTAGATTCATTGCCTTATTTCTCGAAAACGAATCCATAAATGTTGATAAACTTTTGTTTTAATAGCTTCCTTAAAGATCAATCTTTTATTTGGTATACCGTGCTTTTTCGCACCTAGTCTGTGAAAAGAGGTATAAGCAAAGAAAATGACTGGTTATGATTTTGGTCAATTTTGTATGGGCCTCAGACCGAGGTCGGACCACATTATATTGAATTTCTCGAAAACTGATTATCAAATTTTTTCGAAATTTTTGGCATAGTTTAGTTAATGTTTGGGGCTATCTATTGGTATTTTTGAAATAGGCACACCCATTTTATTAGTCGGAGATATTTCTGAAAATGCAGAAACCCCAATTTTCAAATGCCCATTTAGTAAATAAAAAAGCATAAAATTGAATGATTATTATTTTTATTGGTAGACCTCTTCATTCTCTTTGTCTTTGCATTAATTTGTATCATTATTTACAAACTGTGCAAAAATCACGGGAACAAATCGACGCTAAGTCCAAAAAGTCACCGATGCTAACTTAGCGCACGTGGTTTCTTTTAAGAAAACAGCTCCATTTTGGCATATCCTTGCAGATTTTCAAAGAAATTGGTGCATTAGGTCCTCAAGGACTAACACACACTATCGATTGGCATTCAAGGATAATAGGGTCATCTAAGGATCATCGACTTGGAAAATTTCAGCCGGAGAGTGAAAGGAATCGGGTTGAAGGACAAAATCCTTTGTATTGTTGGGTTATCATTGCATACTTTCAGGAGCTATTTTATCCATAAAAAAAAGTTCGGTCATAACCCAGCGAACCTAGCGCCATTTCGAATAACGATTTTCGAAAAAGAGCAAGACGAAAAATGTACTGAGTTCGAATCAAAAAGTAAAGTCACAAAGATGAAATCGTATAGACATCGGTTGAACATATTTTAAATATATATTTTTTATTTTATTACATGTTTCATATATATATATATATATATATATATATATATATATATATATATATGTATATATATGTATATTTACAGCTTAGTTTAAAACTATTTAAAGTGTATGTGTAGTCTAAGCCTATGAAGTTTTTTTTATGTATGTAATTAATTTTTAAAAATGTAATTAGATGCGCCATAGAATTTAGCATATAACTCAGTTTTAGTTAATGCGTTTCCTTCCACTCGATCGCCAAAAGTTATACGTTAATAGCAAATAATTACATTAACTTGTACAATATGTGTTTATGTATATAATAATAATAATAATAATATATATATATATATATATTTCTCAAACTTAGGTCAAGTTATACTCGTAGTGTTTACGCCTTTGAAGTACAAAAAGTTTTTTTTGTTATTTTTTTGTTGTTTTGTTTTCAATATTTTTGTAATTGAAGTGTTTTCTTTTGTTTAGCCATACATAATATTCGTTTAAATGAAAGAATTTCCAAATTATATGTCAGTTTGATAGATATACTTAGGAGTAAGTAAGTATATAAGTATAAGTATATAAGTATGTCTATATAGAATAGATCAATGCACCTTATGTTTTCCAAAAAATAACAAGCTAACCTCCGAATATTTCGCTTTAAAGTACAATACATAATTAAAATAATTAAGTATGCATATTTAAATTGTTTGTTTGGTTTAAATGCTAACAATCTCTACATCTCTCTCATTTTTATTTAATTCGGCTTCAAATACTGCGGCAAACAAAATTGAAGCGAACACTTTCAAATTATGTGGATCTTCGAAGCAGGCATGCTCTAAAATCGTTACTCCATTATCTCCTATATATATCTATGTTATATAGGGCTTTCCCCAATCAAATAGAGCGAAGACATACGGGTCACTTAAAGTTTGTGGCAGTGTAGCATTTTGAAAATATTTGCAATTTAAAACTGACAAGTTTTTTTTTCGATTCAAAACAAATATCATTAATTATAATTAAGTGGGAGATTGTTGGTTTAAAGCTGTAAATATTATTATTTTGTGAAAATTTAAAAAACGTCTCGAATTCTCATTTCTATTACGTATTTGTATTTGTTATCCGATTTTCATTTAGAATATTTTTGTAATTGAATTTTTGTTTTATATATTTTCTCTTTGTAACATTAAAATGCCATCAATTCAGTTTTAAGTTGTATTTTCCGGTTTTCTTTTTGTTTGTGTTTTGTCAAAAAAATATCTTCTTATTTTTGTTTTTTGTTGCCAACTGCATTTGAATAATGTGCGTTGTTGTTTGCATAATCGCATATTAAATGTATTTTATTGATTAGCTCATATCTACTATATGTAGACTTGAATGCTTGAACTGTACTCGTATTTTGTTTTGTAGTATTTAAATATACTATATATCGTAGATAATTATATACTCGTAGTTTTTTACTGATTGCTATACATTGCAAATGAAATTTGACATTTGACATTTGACGTTATACGTTATACGTTGTTACGGCTACGTTTTCAAAATGAATGCCTGCACAAATTTGCAAATCTAATAATTACCTAAATTTCGAATGATTATATAATATTATCAATTTGGCAGTGAGAAAAACCTACAAAACTTAAAACTTATCTTGTTTAGCATATGATTGTAATTGGAAAAGCAATTTGATATTTGCATTTTACGAGTATAATGACATACTATATACTATATATATATATATATATTCAATTGGATATAGTACAAAACAACAACTAAAAAACAAAACGAAACAAAACTGTTAATTTGTAAACATTTTTCTCTTAAAGTTGTTGCATCTATTATTATTTAGTTTTTGTTGAACTGATCTCGCAATTTGTTATGTGGTATTATGCATTGTGAGTTTTGTTAAATGATTAAATGTTTCATTTTGTTTAGATTTAAGATTTGCCACCTGCTAACCATCGAGTGCTGCAAAACAGGTACCTATAAAAAGGCGTTAGGAGTGAGTTTCTTGTCATATTTCGAACTAAACCTTTGGGTTTTTTCTTGTAAGTTTTTGGTTGTTGTGCTTTTTGGTTAAGGAATTTCTAGAAACAAAGTTTATCAATATTGTATGTAAGTGTACTTTTATTTGTTATTAATGTATGTATATTTGTGGTTAGCGCTGCTGCTAAGGTCTCGCTTGTAGTTACGTTTAATATTAATGCTCAAAAACCTTTCAATCGTGTTTCATTTTGAATATTTCGTTTGAGGTAGTTTTCAATTCAGGATCAATATCTACAAGTTGAACACAAAAAACTCTTTAATTATACTCTTTTTCTTTTTCTTTTTAATACACTCGTACGTGTAGCATTATCATTTCAAAATTTTGAGGATAGGCTTAGCTGTGTGCTCAATTTGGGTATTATTTATGGATTGTACATACACATATACATATATTTTTTATATAAGGGCAAGTACATAGGTATGTATTTACGGGCAAAACAAGTTACAAGAGTTACACATAACAGAAAACAGTGCATAAAAATTAAATAAAATTCTTGATTTTGTTTCTTGAATTTTCAAAAATCTACATAACGATTTCTCTTCTTTTGTTTTGTTTTTGTTTTTTTTATTTTTGTTTTTATTTTTACTTTGTTAGTCATATTATATGAATGGATATCTCAACAAGTTGTTACTTTATACCTTATATGTTCATCTTTATAATTTTGTCAGGTTGCTTTTTTGTATGCTTCGTATTTGTTGCTTGTCATAATGCTTTTTTATATAGAGCGAGAGGTTTACGTACATACATATTTACAAATCGGCTTAGATATAGGGGTTATGGTTTCATTATCATTGAATATTTTATATGCTTTAAAGTAGTATGTATTATAAAAGTTGAAAGAAATCCTTTTATTGTTTTAAGGGCGCATTGATTTTAGTTTTATAAAGTTCGATTATATTATCTTAACTTATATTTAATTCACACTTTGACATGACATCAGCCTGCTTAAGTATCTATTTTTTAGCAGTTTGTTGTTTTTAGAATTGTATTATGTTTTTAAATCAGAATTTTTCGTTATTTTAGAAAAGTTTATAGCAAATTATTTGTTGTATCATCTAAAGCTATTTTATAGCGCGTCTTATGTTTCAATTATATTTAGGTTTGACTCAAGTTTTAACCATTTTAAAATCATTTCCCTTTGCTAATTTTCAAATTGGCAAAACTAAAACTTGGACTACTACAAAAAATAACCAAAGCTAATTTTCTTTTTTATTGTTAACCCAAGCTGTTCCACAATACCTATTTTCCCTTCTTTTCCCAATACTTCATCTTAAATCCAAATAATGTTTCTCTAGCTTGCTTTTCCAATATTTCCAATATTACATATATTTATCATACGATAATTTGATATTCCCACTCCTTTGAAAAGCCAACTTCACAGCCGTTTGCTTCGCATATACAAATTTCATTCAAATTCTACAATTTATCGATCCATTCTATCGGTCTATCGATCAACAGTTTCTAGGGGCCCCTTAGTTTAACGAGTCTTTGCTTTTAAATGTCACACTACTCCTCTTCAAGTCAGAAGAAATTACAAAAACAAATTAAGATTCGAATTGAAAATGAAAATAAAAACACATTTGTTGAATTTATGTTTATGATTGATTCTTTTCGATCAACATATTTTCATATATATTGTGTGTATTTTGTATAATTTTGTTTTGTTTTTTTGCAATTGTTCCATTCTTGCAATTTACGTATAATAGTAAAAAATATTTATTTAATGATAGACTTTTTTTGTTTTTTCTTTTTTACATTATTGTAAAACTACAAAACAAATTCTGTATAATATAATTAAACTCGCATTATGCAAAACTATAAAAACTTAAATCAAATAAATGTAGTATAAAGAAACTTAAGATTGAGTTGTTTTCGGGGGATTTTCCACGAATAGTTTTTTTTTTTTTTGTATTAAATATATTATAATTAAATTATTCACTGTGTTTTTGTTTTCCATTTTGAAGTGCAATTAACAAATTCATTGAATTACTGTTTTTTTTAATGCTTTTTTGGACATTGCATTTTGTTTGTTGGTTTTTTCAATGAATTCAAATTGTTTTACAAATATTTAAAAATTCAATGGTTATAAATAAACTTTTGTGTTAGTGTGTGTGTGTGTGTGTGAAAAATATATATATTCAATTAAAATAATTATAATTATAATAGTAAAAATAAAAAATTGCACATTTCAATAAATTTCACTTTTTACACAATTAAAAAATGTTTTAAACTTTACATATTTTATTTTTTTTGTTTATTTGTTGTTTTGTCATATTTTACAAATCGCTACTAAAATTAGAATAAATTTGATTTATATTAAAATAAGGCCAACAATTAGTACTTGTTTTTTGTTTTTTTTTTTACAATTAATAAAAAATCAAAAGCAGCAAAAACAACAAAAATTAAATTAATTCAAAAATTAATTAAATTGCATAACATAAAGATTCCAAATAAAAAGAACATTGCCAAAAGTAATATAATTTGCACGTTTGTTGCTTGTTTTTTTTTTTTTTTGTTTTGTTTGTTTAATACAAAATTTTGATTACGCCAAATTGTTGTATAATTTAAATGTAAATTGTTTAAATTTTGAATTACAATTTTGTTAATTTATAAATTAATATTGAAGTCTTTTGGTGTGTATGTATTTGTGTGTGTGTGTGTGTGTGTGTGTCAAGTGATTGAAACTCTTTTGTTTTCCAGCAAAAATGTGCATTAAATGTTGCGTTTTGTTTGTTTTTTAAATAATACCGTTTATGCCTTTTTTTTTTGAGTAAAACTCCAATCACTTTTTGTTTTAATTTAAAAATGTTTTTACAATTTCGTTTTTAAGAAGTTCAAAAATAAACTGCAAACATGATACAAATGATGAGAACTGTATAAAAAAAACGACTCTACTTAAAAATGTAAACTTTTCAATTTCATTCAATTTGTATTTTCAAAAAATATAAAGGAGAGCATAATAAAAAAAATATGTCGTTTTGTTGTTGTTTAGGTTTTTTTGTTTCTTTTCTTTTCGCTTTGTTATACATTTCTTTTTTACAGTTGTTGTTTTTGTTTTTTGTTTTTGTTTTTGTTTAAAAAATATCTATAAAATCAGTCCAAGTTTTGCGTGTTTTTGTTTTTTCTTTATAGATTTAGATTTGTTAGAGTTTGGTTATTTGTTTTATGGTTTTCAAATGATGTATCTTAAATTAATTGTGTTATTATTTTTATAGTTTTATAAGTTATAAGTTATTAGTTATTTGTTTTTGTTTATAGTTGAAGAATTTTAAATCAAATTTACTCGCTGCTTTTGAATTAAATGTTAAGTTAAGATTACATTTATTATTCACTTGCAATTTTGTATTATATTATTATTGTATAATATTATTACATATGTTTTTTTTTTTTATTTTATATTTTTAAAATATAAACAATCTTGATTCTCTTCTGTTTTTTGCAATACAGTTTTCGCAGGCGTTCAAATTTTTTTGCAATAGTTGCACAACTAAAAAAATTTCGGTTCCTTTTTTTTTTATTTTTTGTTTTTTGTTTTTTTTTTTTTTTAATAACCAAGAGAACATTTAATACAGTTTGTTATGTTGACTGCTTTTTTTTTATTCTACGCCCTTTTTTTTGTTTGTTTTAATTTTGTTATTTATTTACGTTTTTTGTTTGTTTTTTAAATTTGTTTTAAGCATTTTGTGTATGTTAAGAATTTTTTTGTTTAGTTTTATATTTATATATGCGTATATATATATATATATATATATTTATATTTATATTGCCTTAGATCTAATATTTGCAGACTTAACACTAAATAACTGCATTTTACGCTTACTCATCGTAGTTTCTGCTGTTTCAAAAATGTTTTTATTCTTTATATTTTCTCTTTTTCTCAGATGCGACCTAATTTTCAGGCGGTATTTTTTGTATTTTTTGTGTTGTTTTGTTGTATTTGCATTATATTTAAAATCTATCAGTACTATATATACCGTTACACACTTGTCCAACAGTTTCACGCGATTTTACATACTATTTATTTATATATATATATATGTAGTATGTGCAAAAAACTTACAGTTTTGATCTTGTGAATTTATTAGAAAAGTGTCTAACGGTAACAAGTCTGTCTGTGTTTCTGTATGTATGTGTGTGTGTGTGTGTGTTTGTTTGTTGTATACAGCTGCCAATTCACTGAATAATGCTGCCAAGCAGCATACCGCCCACGCCCATGCCCATGCCCACGCCTACTCCTACGCCCATGTTAGCCAACAGGGGCTATGCGGTGGTCGTCGAGTGCTCCGACTTTAGGGGAACCCCCATCAACGCCATGGCCGTTTGGGCATTGGCATACATGCTGACATTGGCGCCGCCGCCATTGGCCACTGCTGCGGTGGTGGAGCTGGCGGGAACGGCTGCTGTGATGCTGGTGGAGGAGCTGGCGGCTGCTGTGGTGGGGCCCATGGCACCGCCGCCGCCAATGTAATCGCTGCTGGTGCTGACGGCCGAAACGGAGCCGGAGACGTTGCCGGAGTTCGAGATGGAGCCGGTGGCAACGGCAACGGAACCGCTGACGGAGCCGGAAATGGCACCGGAAACGACACCGACACCGGCAACGGAAACGGAACCGGATACGTTGCCGGGCACGGTGCTGGTCAGCGGCGGCAGTGTGTGCACCGGCAGCGCATGCAGCTGTTGATGTTGTTGCTGTTGATGCTGCGGCTGCTGTTGCGCCGCTGCCGCCAGTGCCGCTTGAGAGGATGTGGATGCCGAGTCGGCATCGAGGCCAGCGGCAATGGCGCCGCCAACAGCGCCACGCATACGTTCGGCACGCGCCAATCGTTCCTGCTCCTCCTGCTGGGCCTGCAGATGCGATTGGACCGAGGGCGGTATGGCGTGCACGTCCCAGATCTCTTCGAGAAATTTGGGCAGCTTGCGATTCTTAAGTTTGAGCGAGAAGCACATTTCGGCATTCTGATTGCCCAGCGTGCGCAGCTCGGTGAGTATGGAGAGCAGTTTGGCGTAGAAGACGAGACTCATGGAGTCGCCACAATGGCGATTGAGTATATAAATGCGTAACGTGTCGATGTAATAGCTCTGGATTGCCTCAACCAGCTGGGCCTTCTCCAAGCCCGGCCGATCCGAGAAGATCACAATGGCAGTGAGTAGCGCATATTCCACATTGTCCACCTTCATGGAGAACATTTGCCGGCAAAAGTGCAACAGATCCTCAATATTATCTGCCATGCCAGCCATTTTGTACGAGTCTCGTGTGTAAGATCGATTGTTCGCAAAGAATATTGAATCCGAGTTATGATCGTAGCGTCGGGCCATTCTCAACATCATAACTTCCGATGAGCAGGCCTGTGATTGTGAAATGAAATGTTGATTAGTATATATAGATTATATATGTATATAGTTTATCTGATAAGTACCTTAAGTAACGTGATCTGATCCTCTTGGGGTATCTTTGTAAACGCTGGTAATCCTTTCGCAAACTCCACTATCAACTGCACTGTGAGTATGGTTATCTCGGTGATGTGCCGAAAACTGACATCCGTTTGACTTTCATTCTCATCCGGTTGACTCTGCAGGAGGGGAGAAGGGGTGTTAGATATAAGTTTAAAAGTTTTTGGTCTTAATATACTTGTTTATGGCCGTTACTTGAAGAACCTATACTTACCATAATACGCTTGAGATCCTCTTCGGATGGCTGCTCGTAGCCATCCTGATACCAAATTAATTTATATATAACGGCCAATTGATTGAACGTTAATGGAGGTATATTGCGCGCTTGACACTCGGCCAATATTTCATCAGGTAGTAGCTGCAAATCAGTTAACAGTTAATCTTTGAACTTTGAAGAATGCGAGGGTGGCTTAATAACTTACCGGAATTGTGGCATGCTGTGGCGCCTCGCACGTCATGAGGTCGAGTATTTCCTTCTTGACATAGTCATGTGTGCCATGCAGACCGCCGCTGTTGGCGTTGCCGCCATTGTTGCCACCGTTGTTGCCAGTGCCACAACTGGAGTTGAGGCCATGCTGCGAGCTGGGCGAACTGGAGACCTTATCCTTCTCCTTTTGGGCCTTCTTCTCTCGCCGCTTCATCGCACACTGATTCTCCGGCACAACGCATTCCGGCCGCATGCCCACCGCCAAGCATTTCTTCAGTCTGCACTCCTGGCACTTGCGTCGCATATACATGTCCATTTCACAGGCACGCCCAAACTTGCAACAATAGGTGGCATTCTTGGTCACGCTGCGTCGAAAGAAGCCCTTGCAGCCCTCGCAGGTAAGCGCATTGTAATGATAGCCCGATGCTCTGTCCCCGCAGACAAGACACAGCTCCTCCTGCAGTCTTGGCGCTGGTCCCTTCTTGCTCTTCTTTGCATCGCAGCCCTCGTTGGCGGAGTAACCATTGAGGCTGCTCGAGGGCGAGAGATCATCGCGACCTGTAAATACAAAATCAAAGCCACAAAATCAAAATCAAAATACAATTTCAATTTGTTATGCTTAACTATTTCTTTTTTCTTGTTCTTGCGATTTCCGTGAATTTGTTATCTTGTTCGAATTTGGTTGTCTTTCTTACATAAAACATTAGACCCAAATAAATAAATTTGTATCTTGTTCTGGCGGGGGGAGGTATATGTTAATTTGCATTCGCACTTTTGCAAAAAACAAAAGCAAAGAAGTTTTCAGAGACAAATGCCCTGACTGATTGTCACATGTTCTCAATGTTCATCTGTCTAGCTGTATATTTACATGTATAAATCCTTATATACATATTTGTATACTTGTATTTGTAGTTGTAGTTGTAGTTGTATTTGTATCTGTATCTGCAAACGAGGTCTACGTGCAAACAGACTTTAAATTCGAGAAAAATTTAAAATTCAATTAACGTCAAAATTTGACTAGATACAAAATAAAAATCAACATTAATGAGAATTGAAAAATAAAAACCCGAAAAAGCCGATGATATATACTCTTCTAGAAAAGTTTTCCATAAATAAACTTAGCTGATCGTTCCAATGAAAGCTATAAGATATAGTTATAGCTTGAAAAAAGTGGAGCTTGTTTAAAAATGTTGAGTTTTCTTGAGATATCTGTTAAAGCAAAAAGTTGTATAAAAAATATCAATTTACAACTGATTTTTCCCATCACAGCTATAATATAAAGTGTTTCGATCTTGTTCAACTTGTATCAAGTATTTTAGAACTTAGAATAGAGGAGTTTAGTCGAGTTATTTTGGTTCTATATATCACAAATATATGGCAACTATATGTTAAGCACATCCGATCTGATCGGTTTCGTTAAAGATAAGTGCTAAATGTCTTCAAAATAGCATTAAAACTGAGAGACAGGCAGATTGACATGGTTGGATCGCATGTGGTACCTATGTGGATGCTATTTTCATTAGTCGAAAATAGTTGGTCAAATCTTCGGAAAAGTAAGAATGTGTAGGTTAGTATATAAATTCAAACTTTAATTTTGAGCTTACTTTAGACTTGACGGGATACTGTAATATCTTTATAAAGACTGTTGATTTGCAAACTTTGTGTTTCTTATCAAATAGTCACGTTTGAAGAGAAAGAGATATAAGAAAGAGATAATGAAAAACGAGACAAGCTGTTGTTGTTTGTGGGCAAAGACAGTAATAATCGGGTAGCCCCAGTAGATGTATTGATGCAATGGGGAAGGGAGGGGCAGGCAGGCGCGCCTAAGTAGATAAAAAGATACGACAAAGAGGCGTTGCATGCAACTACAATGTGCAGCAAGCCGTGGCAGGAGACCAGCTTAGAAGCAAGACACTTGACTAAGAAGCCAAAGCCAAAGCCAACGACACACAGACAGACGCAGCGCCTCAAACACTTGGCCACATGTGCAAAAGCCTAGCGCCACCCACAGCCACCCACCTATCTATACCCCCTCCTTCTTCTTCTCCTACTCCTGCTTGTTCCCGCCCCTTGGCGAGTGCAAGACGGTGCATTGTCGGCATAACACAGTTTTTTATTTTATTTTCTTTTATTTTTGCAGCCAGCAGGCAGCACTTTTCCTCTGAAAGCGGCGCTGCCATTAAATATTGCACATACGCCCTGTGAACGCTGCCTTTGCCGCTTTCCCGCTTTCCCACTTTCCCTCCTACAACAACTTTGCGTCGTTTTAATTTCACTGCCACAGAGCAAAACAGAAAACAAGAAAGAAAATGCAAAAAAAAAAAACAAGAAGAAGAAACAACTCGCGCTAAATAAAATGAAATAAAATGCGGCGTCATGCAAACTTCGCCTGCTTCAGCAGCGACGCCAACTTGACTGCAAATTTTTATACTGCAACGTGCAACGTGCAACTTGCAGCGTGTGGCAAGTGCCAAGTACATGTGTGTGCGTGCGTGTGTGTGTGTGTGTGTGTGTGTGTGTGTGTGTGTGTTTGCTGCTTGCATGGGTAAATGAAAAATGCAGTAAATTGCTGTTGCGACAAAGAAAAACGTGTGTAAAACAGAGGGAAAAGTAAAAACCTGACCAACAACACACATACTAGCTCACGTTCCTCCCCTTTTGACTCCTTGCCCCCTTGCCACATACTCCATAGCAAGCTAATTCTTCCCCCCTATGGCGCTGTTTTATCGCCGACAACGTCATGCAATGTTTGGCATTTTCATGGGTTGTTTGAGCATTACAATAAACCTTTTTTTTTCTTTTTTTTTCTTATTGGATGTGGTTGAGCTATGACAAGCACAACTGAGCGCTGATATGGGAATTTTATGGAATGTCTTTGTTTAGAAAAGATTTAGTATATTGACTGTGGTTAGGAGTAATTACGTAAGTACAATACAAATGACAGATTAGTTTCAATCAACTGAAATAACAGTCAAAGCTCCTAGAAAAGTTTTTTAAACTAAGCAATTTTATGAATTTGAAACTTAAACTAAAATATTAACTGTCTTTTTAAACGATCCTAAATATACACCATAAACAAATGTTTGAAATATAGCTCCCTAATATCTTTGATTAAACTTGATCTTAAATTTCATCCCAAACAAAAAAAGATCTAATTAGCTTTCAGGTTTCCAATAAAATATACTTCTAGTGCAATATATTTCTAATATTATTAAAGTTTTTTATTTTATAACATTCTAAACCAATTAAACGCCATCAAACTCCTTCCTCCAACAAGCAAAAACAAATCCACAGCATCACTTTCTTTTTAGCTTTTAAACCCAATCGGCTAATCAACGTTTGATTTCCAATAAGACATCCAACTGAGAGCAAAATCGAAGGCCATCTATGGTTACACTTTTATAATAGAGCACGTTTCAAGTTTGGCGCCAGGTGGCGCTAACAGTTGTCGGCAGTTTATTATTGTCTTGTCGGCCATTTTGCCATTTTGCAATTTATCTGAGGTTGGAGGTGTGCTGAGCTTTCAGTATAACGCATCAAACTGATGAGTTTTAATGTACTATATATGTACATATTTCATATGCTACAGCAGGCATTGAAAAGCAACTACAAATATACAAATACAAATACAAACACAGCCACAATTTTTATATTTCACTATGAAAATCCATTTTTCCAACTCGCTCAACGTTAAAGAACGACATGGAGTAATAAAGGCGAGGGGGGGGGGGGCAACAGAAAATAGAGACGCCAAGCCAAGCAATTACAAAAACAAAACACAAAAGGCTGCCAGCGGCCTCCACCCTGCTCATTCCACTCCTCCTTGCCAACCATTCGCATCCATTACACTCTTTCCACACTTTTCACTCAAAAGCCAAGCCCGGCCTCTGCCCACATTTGGAGTTCATTGTGTTATTGTGCTTGGTCGTCTCTCGGTCTCGGTCTCGGTACAACGCTGCGCCGCACTATATACCCACATAATCCATGTAAACGTACGAAAGCTACGCGTTGGCAGAGACAACGACACAGGCAGTGGCAGTGGCAGAGCCAGCGACAGCGACAGAGGCAGAAGCCATAGCTATGGCCACGGGAGAATAATACAAAACAGGCAAACTGCAGTCGTCGCTGCTGACATCCCAAACAACTTCCACAGCAGCCGCTGCTGCGCTCGCACACACACAAACACACTCTTTTGCTCTCTTTCTGTTTGCTGAGTGCGCTTTTGCTCTCAGTGAGCGCGCAAAGAGCGCCCTTGTTGCAAAGTAGAAAAATGTTGATGTAGGCCTCGAATATGCAGTTTGCCTTTGCCTTTGGCATTGCCACTGTCACTGCAAGCAGCGCTGCCAGCGTATGCATACCTCCCTCCCTCCCTCTCGATCATACCCAACTTGTATCCACAGCCAACTTTTGCCAAGCAGCTCTGTTTGCTTGCTTGCTTGCGTGTGTATGTGTGTGTGTGTGTGTGAATTGCATGCCGCTCGCAGTTTGAACGTGGTATAGGTAAGTTTTCCCTTCTGTTTTCTGGTTTCTGCTTTTCGTCCGTTTTGCGTGCTTTTTGTTCTATGCCCAAGAAACGAAACTTTTTGTATACCCTGCACATATTAAAAAAAACTGAGCAGGGTAGGTTAAAGTTGTGCCAAGATATGTAACTAAAAAGTATATAAGTGTATTTTTGATCAACATAATCAGTTATATGAACTATACAGTTATTAATGTTAATATTGAAATGATCTCTCATCGATATCCCAAGCTTACTTAAAAGATTTCTTATTTGAATTACAGGGTATCTGTTAGTCGCCTACTCTCGACTATAGCGTTTTTACTCGTTTTGTGCTACTCTATTCGTCGTATTCTATGCAAACTTTTTGTTTTTTTTTTGCCTGTTTCAATGCATATTTTAAGCGGCTTTTTATGTACGACATACACATGTATATTTGTGTGTGTGTGTGTATGCAAGAAATGTACGTATGTATATGTACATGCCGTATATCCACGTGTGTGGGGAAGCAGGGGGGAGGGAGGTACTGTGCAAATAGCGCCCTCTGCTGCAGCGCTTAAAAAAAAAACACAAATTAAATATGTATGCAGCAAGTAGCCAGGCGTTCTTTGTAGTCGCTGTACCATCCAGATCCCATTTTGCCATCTTCTCCCTTCGACCTACACCCCATACCCCACAGCCCACTACCCCTCCTCCAATCACCAATCAGAACCACCAACGCTTGTGCTATATTATCAAGTTGGAATCTAGTTGCTTGAAAGCCATGAAAAAGTCAGACAGCCATTCGGCAACAACAACAACAACAACAACAACAACAACAACAACAATAACAATGACGACAACAACAAACAGACAGTTGTTGGCTTGTTTGCTTGTACGATTTGCAGTTGAGTTGTAGCTACAATACAAATACAAATACATAAACAAACATATATGCAAGTATATATACATATATATGTATGTATGCACGATGCACATGTGATATACACAAACAAACATACATATATGTAAAATATATTCATCTATATATCATCTCATATCACTTGAAAGAAAAATCAAATAAGACTTCACTTCTGAGATTTTAGTTTTAAACGTTTTTAGACTTTGCCCAAAATAGCTGTAAAATGTTGAAATTGGTCGAAAAGGATCAGCTTTGGCCCTAAAAAGCTATATATTCATGATCAGCATCAATGGTTGAGTTGCTCTAACGTCGATCTAAGAGACCAAAAGATCAAAATATTCATAAATTTCTTCAAAAGTCGGTAAACTTTGAAGATATAGTTACGCATTCTGTTTAACTATCTTTAATCTTGTGCAGCAAATCTTAAAACAGAGTATCTTCAGTTCGAGTACTTTCGTTTAGTTCATTTCGCTTGATTTCTTCTCTAAACATAGTCCAAATTTCAAGCGAATGTTTGTTCATCAAATGAAAAACATTGCAAATTTGTGGCGCCATATGCATTTCGAATTTCAGTCTAGAATATTGAAAATATATATATAAACTGAAAAAGATATAGCTAACCCCTTGCAGCTTAAACCCTGTATCGAACAGAACATGTCAAAAAGCAAAACAAAAATCATTCCATTGACACATTTAACCATTTTGCTTGTTGACCAATAGCCCCAAAAGGGCCAGCCGATTACATAAATAGGGCTGACGACCCCTAACTCAAAACATAGTAAGGCCAAAACATTAACGTTCTAACCATAGCAACCCCAAAATGCAAAAGGGGGGCGGAAGGGGCTAAGGGATGCCTGCACAGCAGGAGCTGAACTCGCTCAACTGACGGCTTGTTCTACCTTGGCTTTGGCTTTGGATTTGGCTTTTGGGCGATTGCTTAAAGCCCAAACATCAACATGGGGCATGCTTCTACCGCAGAGCGAGAGTGAGAGAGGTAGGGTTGGGGGTTTAGGGGCAGTTCTGGTTGCAGCAGCGTGGCAGGCGCCAGTTTTATAGCTGGAGTTGAAAAACTGTACCAGAAGCAGCGCATGGCAAATGCATTGCCAGTGCTCTCGCTCGCTCTCACTTAGATGTGGGGGGGTTGGGGTGTTGCACAAAGGGGGTGGGGTGGGGGGTTTTTGTGTTGGGTTCTAGTGCAAGGCTGTAATATATTTTGCACGAGTTTCTCAGTTGTTAGGCACGTTTTGTTATAAGGCAGCAAAAAATTGATTTTTTTTTTCAGTTCGTTGGCATGTTGCCTGTGGCAGGGTAGGCAAAAGCGGCATGCAAGGGGCAGGCGCTCCACATCCCCCATGTGTGTGTGCTTGTGTGTTTGTGTTGACCACGCCAATATCAGGGTTGCATTGCACACTGCAGCATACGTCACAGGGCTGGGAAATGCTTTTTAACCTACTTAAAACACACAGCTTGGCATTTGGCAAGGGGTTGTCGCATGACCTTTGTGCTTTTACCTTAGCCTACCTTACAGCGTACTACCTTGGCCAAAACGGAACCGTCTTTTGGTTTACCATTTGGTCTTTGCCTAAAATTTATTTCAAAACGAATGCGCCACAAATTTACATAGTACCTACATATAAAAACGTTGCAAGTAAATGACGCCATTTAATGGCGTCTGTAAATTTGGTATAGAATAAGCGCCACTTGGAGATACCCTGTAACTAAAGTTAAGCGACTTTTTACAAGTTAGACGGATGAAGTTCGACTTAGCTCTTGATGCTTTATGTAGACTGTGACATACAATTTCAAAATCTCTTTATACTCATTTTGAACAATTACAGGGTATCGAAATAGCTAACACACATGCAGCCAATGAGCGAAAGAAGAAGAAGAAGTAGTGTTATAGTTAGAGTGCTGAAGAGAAAGGCACTAGAAAAAGAAAAAAAGAAACAAAAACACAGCTCGAAGGTAAACGAAAGTATTTGCAATGGTTTCCGTTTCCGATTGTCGAGTTCAAGGAAAAATGTGCATTTGACATGACATCGACAATGTGGCTAGGACAACAATAACAATAGCAACATCCTCAATTGACTGACGAACTGGACGGCACTGTACCGCAATTCAGTGGACGCCATTTTGTTTAAGCATGGTATGCTGTTGACAGCCAAAAGAAAGGTAAACAAATGTATTGTATTTAACTATTTGTTATAGAAAATGCATTTGTTCTTGTTGAAATAAGCTCGATTATGGAGATCTACTTTTATTGCGTTTATAAAATAAGCTAAATATATAAAAATTTAATATAACAATAGCTCATATTGCATAAAACATTCGTAAGGAACCATAATTTTCTTGTTTTATGATATTGATATCGAAAATTGAGGGAACGGAATTGCTTGCTATTCTGAAGTATTTAAAACCGCAAACGCTTACGTTTTTAAAAGTTTTACGTTTTTGCCTGCTGAATGAAACGTAATTGTCAGATTACGCAAGGAATTCAAAAAAACCAATTCTTAAACACAATTTTCCTTTATTCTTTATCATATTTGAAAAAGAATTAATCAATTTATTCATTACATTAAAATCAAATAACATTTACAATATTGCAATGAAAATCTGTCTGTAAAACAGAAGCGAAAACGTGGAAGCAAAAGTAGCTGTTCTCGATTCAGCAACGCCTACTAGATGACAAGTAAATAGACTTTTTACTATGAAAACTCGGAATCGAACTCGGTTTCGAAAAAGAGAAAACGACATTCGTAAATCGTTCGGAATTCATTCGTTTTTACTTTCCAAAAACTTACTGAATTCGGAACAGGCCTGCATATCCTTTTTATAGAAAAACGATATTTTGTTCATATTAAATTTGCTAACTCATATATGCTATGCTTTCTCTGCAGCTAAGCTGGTGAGCTGCGTACCTGGCTTAAGTTTTTAGCTCTATTTAACGTCTGACTTTGATGTAGTTTTAAAGTTAGCGCCTTGAACTATGCTGCATAAAATTGCAAGTACTCGTTCCACCTGTATTTCGCTAAACTCCTGCAATTTGAGTCCCAGTGGGCTGATATTTGCTATTCTAAGCGCCTTTAATCATGCACATGTTTGCATGCACACACACGTTCACACACACATTCACACTTACACACATACGCAGAGTGACGCTTTGTTTACAGTTAGCTTTTGATAGTCATAGTCAACATATGTTTGAATATATTCAACGCTCCTTTTATTGCACTTTGCGCTGCTGTTTTTTCATGCGCCATTCGAATCGCGTGTCGTTTAGCAACACTGCTCAACAAATATTAAAGTGTTTGACAAGGGCGGTGGGTAAAGGGGGTAGATAAAGGTAGTAGAAAGCGGTAGCAACGTGTGTGCCTGTAACAGCATACCTACAAAAAAAAAATAGTATTCCAGAAGCCGAGCAAAAACAATGAGCGCTAAACAAATGGCAATGGAGTGAAGCCATTAACAAACAGACACACATACACACACACCATGACATACATAGATACACACACACACACACACACACGCACACAAAGAAGTCTAAAATAGATGAGCAGAACAAAAAATAAAAAAAGTTACAGTGGATGAGAGCTAAACAAAAGTCGCATCTCGCCGATTGTTATGCCGAGCGCTTCTGCTTCTTCTTAGCTTATGACAGTGTGACCAGAACAAAACATTGGAAGCTGTGTAATAGAAGGAAAGTGTGTGTGTAATGTATGTGTGCGGCATGTGTAGTCTAGCACTCAACACAATAGAACACTAAGAAATGGGCGCTGTCAACTAAATCGCGTGAAGTTTGGCAACAATGCAAGACATTTGTGAAGTTTAACAACAATGTCAGGGATAAAGTGCAAATGCTCATTTACAAAATGTTTAAATGAAGTTTGGCAACAGCGCAATTATACCATAAAGTTTGGCAACATTGCAAATCTCAAGCTTTTATCTGAATTTTTAATAAAACGATTTTAAAAAGATATTTGAGAGAATTGAATATTTTTGTTTTTTTTTTTATATAAACTTTTGGCATCGTTGCAAATCAGTCTCTCATTATGCGCTATACCTGACACACTGTTGCCAAACTTCATCTGCCATTACTACAGAACTTCTTACTCCCCCCCACCCAACCCCTTGCGCACTCCTGCAGCCTATGAACGTGATTAATGCAGTCAGTGAAGCGTTTTACGTATGCAAAAATAAAACAAAAAACTTTGTTCAAGTGCAGTTCTTTTTGTTGTTGTTGTTATTATTGTTGGAGCGTTATTTTTTTTGGAGCTTAAAGTTTTCAAAACGGAAGTTTTTAATTAAATATTGTGCATGCTTAAAAAAATTTAGCTAACGCATATAGTTAACGCTACTTTAAAATCGCATCTCGACCTTGGTTGTGGCAAAAATGCAGTACTCGTTTTAGTTCTACACTTTGTTGTTGTTGTTGTTGTTGCTGCGATTTCAATGTCTGGCTTTGGCTTATTTACATTTTATTGTTATTGTTATTACATTATCAACATGTTGTACAGCTTGTTCAACGGCTGCTACACATCTTGTTGAACAGCATCCCAATCCCAACACAAAACGACAAAACGACAGACATCCTAAACCATTCCTTTTCTTTCATTTTCTTACAATTCTCGTTTCAATGCCCACCCTTCTTCTGAATCGCCTCCCTGTCTTCAAGTCTCTTTGTTGTCGTCTCTTGGCTGCAGACTTATTAAATATCATCCACATTGTTGATGGTCAGTGATTTTTATTGAGCTACACAGACGGCGACACCAACACCAAAAGCAACAACGACAACAACAACAACAACAACGCCGACAACAGCGACAACATTGACAACAACGACAACAACAATGATGTAGCAGTTGAATCTTGGGACTCGTTTGCTGTCTTCACTTGCTCTTATTCTTGTTCTCTCGATGCTGTCGTTATTATATACCCTGTAAACATTACAAATTACTAAAAAGTGCATGCTGAACTAAGAAATGGGCGCTGTCAACTAAATCGCTTGAAGATTGGCAACAATGCAATACATTTGTGAAGTTTAACAATGTCAGGCATAAGCTGCAAATGCTTATTTACAAAATGTTTAAAAATGAAGTTTGGCAACAGCGCAACGAACTGTTGTACCGTGAAGTTTGGCAACCATGCAAATTTCAAGCTTTTATCAGTTTTTGATCAAAATTGATCATGTAAGGGCAGAATAGCAACACCCTATAAATGTATGCCGTACAACTACCTCATCGATCTAGCTATTATAACTGGGATATACTAAAGTCAATTGTTTGACATTGTCTGTTTTTTTAACTTTTAGAACAGTATCGACTTTATTTTTGAATATGAATAGCTTTAGTTATGATTTAAAGCTTTGAAATGCCATAGATAATGGAATAAAAGTTTGCTTAGCATCTAAACATACGCTTTTCCGTATTCTTAAAGTAAGTATAGTAAACAAAGTAATATATTCCTTATCAAAACTATATAAATTCTTTGTCATTCACTCAGTTAACAAAAACTGATACAAATATCGAAAAACAAGATATTTTGTGTATAAAAACTTCTAATAGCTTATTGCAGAAGTATTTACTGAGTATCTCCAAGTCGAGCATTGCCAACAAAAGCATTATTTGTTATTATTATAACTGTCTGCTGTCTGGGCGGGTTACTGTGCGTCCTTGAAGTAATTTACGTCACTCGACAATGCATCTGGTGTACAACAAAAAATGGGCGTCGTAGTTGAAACTGGTCCGCATAAAAGGAATGCGACTTGTAGTTTTTTTTTTCTGATATATATATATATAACATGCTATTAAGAAGTTACAGGATAAAGAGCCTAGTTAAGTGTCTTTCAGTTGTGCAAATGTTTCGAGTATTTGTAGGAAGACAGTTCTATAAAGCTATGAAAGTGTTGCTTGATTGTTAAACAATTTGTGTTTAAATGTTGAGCAAATTGTAGAAAAATACACATAAACTGAACCAGCCCTAAGCTAGCTTTTCTCGCTTGTTGTCTTTGTTGTTGCAGAGGCATTGAACTGCAGCAGAAAATGCCAGATTTTCCTGCTTTTCTCATATGTTTTACACCCTTTTTGATCAAATTTTTGTGTACAAATGTTGCGCTGCGTTTCAAGTGCAAGACGTGGCCAGGCAATATTTTCTGTTGGTTTATTTTCATATTTTTTGTTGGCTTTTTTATTGCCGCTGGCATTGAAGACTGTTGTTCTACGATGCGTATGCGCAATTTTTGGTTGGTTCGCTGACTTGTTTGGCATTGTGGGAAAAAAATGTTTTGCCGAGTGCAGCAGAAAGTGTATTTGTATTTGTATTTGTATTTGGGTATTACATTACCGCCGCCGGCACTTGTAAACCGAGCAGAAGAACGGGCAAAACCAGACGAGAGAGAGAAAAAAAAGAGAGATATTACAAAATACATTTCCAGGAATTCTTTAAAACAAAACCGAACAAAATCAAAATACAGTACAAATAATAAAGGTGAACTTAAGGCGATTATCAATTTATGTTTTGCTTGTTGAAATCGCTTTTTGTATTTTTGCAGCGACAGTCAAAAAATTTGTGCACAAAAACAAAAGTTCGAAATTGTTATGCATTAAAATTATGTGATTATAAAGCTTATTTTTGATTGTGTTTTTTATGCAAGTTTCGCTAGGCCTTTCATTTTATTGTCTATTGTATTTTGTGCGTGACAAATTGTTGAAACTTTCGTTTCTTTTTTTGGTCTTAGAACAGCTGTCTACTTTTGTATTTTGTCGCTTTTGCGTGCTGTTTGCACTGTTTTCCAAAATGGAAAAAGAGTATATTGGGTTTGTGAAACGTCCGTCTGTCTGTATGATCGCAGTTTTTTCCACAGTTTTGAAGCTAGAGCAACCAAACTTGGTTAACATGTTGGTATATACCATAGGCAGACAAAGTGTTAAGATCGGCCAGATCGCACCACTATAACATATGACTATATCTTATAACTGCCATAGGAACAATCGGTTGAAAACAAGTTTTTGTATGAAATTACTCAATCAAACTCACTTTATCTAAGTTTAAGGACAGTTTATAAGTATATAAGTAGTCTTAAACGTGCAGAAAACAGAGTATATAGCAGTCGGGAGAACCCTTCTGCAAAGTTCTTACTTGTTTTATTTAGTATTTTAATGTTTTTTATTGTTCTTGTTGTTTCTGCAAATAAATCACTCGCTGTACGTTGAAGCTGACGATTGTCTGACACCAGCAAAAAAAAAGGTACAAAATTAATCATAATGATGAGCTACTGAAATGTTTATAAATCTTGTGAATAGGTGTGTTTTGTATTTGCCTCTTGATTTATGGCCATCTTTTTGGCACTTGGTGCTGTACAATTGCAGTTATTGAAGTGTGTTTATTTAGAAATAAACTAGAAAAACTATCTTTCGTTTGCAAAAGATTTAATAACTTTGTAAAGTTGCTTTTTAAATTGCAAGCAAATAAGTTTTTCGTACAAAAACTTCTCAGACAGCTACAAAATTTTGAAAACAAAACTGATTTTCCATTGTCAACTAACTTAGGCCTGTTTTGAATTCCAATTCTGTTCGAAAAATGCTGAAACGGTATTGCTTGCTGTTTTGAATTTCTCAAAAAGTTTGGCTTTTTTGTCGGCGGAATGAAAGGTATTGTCAGAGTACATTCAAAAACACAAGCTTCATCTCAATTTTTTTATTTTTAAATGATAAATTAAGGTAATTTATTCATTAGATTGAAGTCGAATAACATTTAAAATACGAAAAGAAGAAAATGAAACGTGACTTTTCTCGATTCAGCACATGCCTTCTAGATGATAACTAAATAGAATTATTCCTATCGAAACTCGGGTTCGAACTAGTTTTCGAAGAAGAGCAAATGAAACCACTTCGATAGGAAATCAGAACTGTAATTCTCCAATCGTTCCGAATTCATTCGATTTTACGTTACGTTACGTTACGGAACAGGCGTGTATTTCACCATATTCTTTAAGAGCTGTTCTCATACTCGAACACTTTTTATTTCGCATGTTTGTCGCTTGCATTCTTTGAATGAAACATCAATCATTTTTACTCCATTAATCTAGTTTTTTGTGCAGTGAATTTTGTTTAAAACATATATTTTGTTGAAATGATTGAACAAATTTTGTGCTAATTTTTTTGGCATTATTTTTTTAAACTCGCGCAGTTGGTAGCTGAAATTGTTTAACTCATTAAAAAGCAACAAATTCAGCGCAGAGCTTAGCCGCCCCCGCTAACCTGGCTAGTGCCAAAATTGTTGGCCAAAATGTTAACATACAAAAATTTATAAAAAAAAGGGGGAAAAAAAATTGAAAACAATTTATTATTATTATTGTTGCTATGACAAAAAGTGTGTCAAGGGGCAACTTGTCAGTCATATAATTTTTGTGCGCCTGTCAAATTGCTATTTTTTTTTCGTTGTTTTTTTTTTTGGGCTAAGAGCAAAAGAAATTACGCAAAGGCTGATAAATGTGTGTGCGTGTGGGTGTGGGTGTATATGTTGTTGTGCGTAAGTTTCGAAAGACAAGTTTAGATACATTAAGGTTTTACCTGTAGAAAGGCAAATTAGATTTAACATTTCGTATGTATGCTGTGTATCATCATTACCTGCAAATATAAAAGAAGAAAACAGAATTAAGATAAGCAACAAAAAGTATAATAAAACTTGATATAGATATATGTATGTATGTTAGATATATATACTTTTTTTTTTTTTTTTGCTTAGCTGTGTAACTTTTTGCAGTGCGACCTAGCGCATCTGGCTCCCATTACATTTCCGCAAAAAAAAAGAGGCCCAGAACTTAAATCAGATATATTATACGATATGAATGTAGATATGTATTGTATGTATGTTATACGTACATATGTTAAGTGAACTTCACAGCTCGTCTAACTTCCGCTGGCAACTTTAATTACAAGTAACAAAGGCAAACGCAAAAAGGCAAAAAGCAAAAGCCAAACGACCAAACGACCGACAATTTTCTTCTCTCGGCTCTGCGTAAATGAAACCAAAACTCAAGGTAAAGCTCAAAAGCACCGACAGAAAAACCACTCAGAACAGCAGCAGCAGTGTGTGTGTGTGTGCGTGTGTGTGTGTGTGGAAATTGTAGACACTTTGAAATCGACATTTCATATACATATTACTTTAACGTCCCAACTATTTATAAACATGCGATCATCATGCGAAAAAAACATAAGAAGAGCCCGAACAAATCTTGGATCCCATCAACAGAGACAGCAGCAGCAGCAGCAGCGAAGCAACAGCGCAGCGGCAGCAGCACCAGTTGGTAGCAAGAAGCGTTAAGAATCTTAAGAACGAAACAGATTCTTGGCTATTAAAGCTGCCCAGGCTCTAAACATGCACAAACACGCACTAGAGCTGGCAAAATATCGATACCAGCTAGTGACGATACTATCGATGCCAGATAGTGTCGAAACTATCGATGTCAGTTAGTGTCGAAACTATCGATACCAACTAGTGTTGATATGATCGATGCCTGTTAGTTTCGATACTATCGATAGTTTTCCATTTTAAAGTATCAAAAAAAGTCATTTTTTTTATAGCCAACAACATATGTTGTTAGTTTTTTAATTTAACTTTCAAAACTATCGAATTTAATTTGATTTATCGATAAGCAAGGTGTAGTTTTAAAACAGAAGTATTAAGTTTAGTTTTTTTTACTTATTTTTTCAAAAATTCAATTACTTTTTATTGCTCAACAAAGATTTTAGGCTAGATTTGATTTCTTGTATATATTTGATTTTATATTTGAACAGTTTCAAGCATTAACCTAAACTATCAAAACTATCGAAAAGTGCCATCTCTAACACACTCAAACACAGCTATACACACAAGTAGGCTGTCATTTGGCTTGTTAAACACTTGGAGGCGTGTCTCAGAGCTGAAATGAATACTGTCCAAATAGTTAACTACTTTTAATATAGGGGTTAATAAAGTCAGCTTCTTAAAGCGTGATTTCTTTAGGTAGTAAAAGCTACTGTAGCACTCTTCTGTTAACTGCTGCTGATTATAAAGCTAGCGATATATGTTTTTGAGCATAATGAGTGAGGCCTTAAAGTATAAATTTGGATTGCGTGCAGTTTGTTTTTACGAAAAATAATTTATATTTATTAATCCTATATCATAATTAGAAATTATTTCTCAAAAGCTTCATTTAAAACATTGAATCGTACACGAAATCTGATCTTTATGATGAATCAATGCAGATTTCAAACATCAAAACTTACTTTTAAAAGAAAGTTGCAATTTTTGGATATAAACACATTTTAAAAAAGTTTTTAAAAACTATAATTGGTAGATAATATTACAGTCGAACTTCTCTATAACGAACTTCTCTATTACGAACTTCTCTATTACGAACTTCTCTATTACGAACTTCTCTATTACGAACATCTCTATTACGAACTTCTCTTTTATGAACGTCTCTATTACGAACTTCTCTATTACGAACTTCTCTATTACGAACTTCTCTATTACGAAGTTCTCTGATACGAACTCCTCTTTTACGAACTTCTCTATTACGAACTTCTCTTTTACGAACTTCTCTTTTACGGACTTCTCTTTTACGAACTTCTCTATTACGAACTTTTCTGTTACGAACTTCTCTATTACGAACTTCTCTATTACGAACTTCTCTTTTACGAACTTCTCTATTACGAACTTTTCTATTACGAACTTCTCTTTTACGAACTTCTCTGTTACAAACTTCTCTATTACGAACTTTTCTATTACGAACATCTCTATTACGAACTTCTCTTTTATGAACGTCTCTATTACGAACTTTTCTATTACGAACTTCTCCATTACGAACTTCTCTATTATCCAAATCAACAACGAAGTTTGCCTTATAGCGAATCAATTTCCAGTACACTGCAATTTCGTTCACTATATAACGAATTTTCTATATAACGAATTCACCTTGAGATTCGCTATATAGAAGTTCGACTGTATTATTATTAATATATGGATTTATTTCAATAACTTTACTACTTTTCTAAACAGTTTTCAAACTTAACTCGTAACGAAAATACACATTTAATGCCAAGTTTCTAGGGTTGCCACTTGTGAATTGTGTATTGCCACAGCCGCAGTCAGCTTTTGTATAAGAAGTGATTTCTCAGTTAAAGCACACTTAACACAAGCCACAACTAACTTAAGTCTAATCCGGTCTTAAAATAGATAAATCAGTATAAAGGCAAATGTTTTGTTTCACTTAAAAACTTGACTTAAGTTTGTTCTATGCAAAAGAGGCTTAAGAAAAAGCAAAACAAGCCACTAGTTGAGTTGTTTATGGCTAATTTCAATTACTTTGCGGCTTACAACAATGTTTGTAAGCGTTTGGCAGCTTGGCAATTAAATTGAATGCAATTAAAAGCGCAAAACGACAAAATCCAAATCGAAAACGTAAAAAACAAAGCACAAGGCAAATGTTTAAATGTTGATTAGTGCGATATATATCAAAAACTGAGCTGTTGAGTGAACAACAACAACAACAAGAGCAACAACAACAGCAAATGCAACAAAACAATTGCAAATAAGTCGCCATAAAACAACAACAAAACATGAGAAAATAAAGTGGGCACGCCGCAGCACTTGCAAGAGGCAGGGGTTGTTGTATTTAGGGGAGGAGTGGTAAGTCGAGACTAACTAGTTTCGCCAAAGTGGGTTGGGGGCAAGTGCAACAACAACAACAACAACAACAACAACAACAACAACAACAACAACGAGTGCACTGGGCAAGCGGAGCAGCAATGTTGCGAGTATTTGTAACCGCTTTCTAAACATGCCACAACAAGCTGCACAGACAGTTGGCAGCTAGGAGGCGGCTGCTGTGGAGGGGGGGGGGGGGAGGGGTTGGTTGCTTTCGTTTGAAATGCTCGTTGTGGCTGCCACAATATGGCCTTGAATTTTTTGCTTTTTTTTTTTTGCGCTTAATCAAGTTTCGCAGACTAGCCTTAGGCACTGATCACGGTCTCAAAGACTTGACTCGGACTTGAATCGACGCCACTTCAACTCCCCAAAATTGCTTGGTCATGTTTTAGATACACACACAAGCACACACACACGCGAAAACACACACATATACATAGATACGAACATTACTCGTTAACTTCAAACAAGTTCTATTGAACTTGGTGGCTCACAAAACTAACAAAAAAAAACTAAACCTTTGACTTGGTTTTTTATTTGTTTTTTTTTTTTTTGTGCCAAATGATTAATGGTAAAAACGCGCACAATTTTTTCTTTTTTTTTGCCACAAACAACGCATATTAACTTAAACTTATATAAAGTCAAAAAAAAACATATTAAAAAACTGCCTGCTATGCAGAAAAACACAAAAAAATACAAGACTTGGATACAAAAACATACCCAAAAGAAACAGCAAAAAATATTAAACGAAATGTGCTTAAAAAGAACCAAACGTAATTTGAAAGAGTTATTAAAAACACAAAATATAAAATTATATATATATATCCCAAAATCTGTTAAAACAACATACTATATACATACATATACAATAAAAACTTAGGTAGCAAAAGTCGAGAGAACTCAACTAGAAAAGGTTAGCTTTAAAATTATGGTTGTTCATCGCAATTCATATGTTAAAGAAAGCTGAGCTGCGAATATATAGTATGCGTATTTCCAGGATCACGAACGTGACATTCGTACGTCCTAACATGAATATGTCAAAACTTAACATTTTCAAAAATGTTTTATCACGCGTTTAATGCATTTGATCAACACTATTTTTATTATAAAAGACAAGTTTTGAGAACTGCTCGTTTTCGCATTATTTATAGAAAACAACGCAACGCGAACGTGACAAAAAATGGAAATCATTTTTGACTTCATCTTGAAAAATGCGAAGGTAAGCGAAATGTGGCGAGTAAATTGAAAGAAAATACTCTTAGTTTTCCATTTATAGGGATAATCTTGATGTATAACTATATTTTATTAATTTAACAAGTTTTATTAATGATTTGTAAGGTGACAGCGCGAACGTGACACGATTTCCATTGACTTATTTTTTATTTGCAGTTAAGCTAGGTTAAATTGATCATATAAATAGCTTTCATCAAGTATCAGCTCATTACAGCGAAAACGGTCTAAAAATGAACACAATAAGGGCAAAAAGACAAAAGTAATAGGTATTAATAATGACTTTGAAATATTCGGTGCTGGTGGATCTTATTCTGGAAATGGCCATATTTAGGATATAGATATTTAAGACTATAGATCTTTAAAATGGACGCTTTGATTCAGAGTCTGTATTTCAATTTGATGAGGATCAGCTAAGCTGTTGCTGCTGATCAGGAATATATATTGCTTCTTGGATGCTCTAATCATTTGCACAGCTTTGTTACCCTTTATAAACAATTGAAAGAAAGAAAATCAAGTCAAATGGAGAAATTAAATCAAATTTAACAAAAAATCAAACAATTTTTATTGGCTAAGAACGTTTACGGAAGCAGCACAAAGAGGAATTTGAGTAGAAGTACCGAAGACTGATATACATTGCAATTTGATCAATTTTAGGTGCGTAAATTTAGCAAATATTTCAAGTTAAACACCAAGTTAAACAGACAAATATAAAAAAGAGAAGAAAAAATTAAGCGATATTTAATTTAATTGGCAATTTGGCAAACTTTAAGCAAATTTTGCATTCAACTTTTAGCTTGCTCTTTGTTTGATTAATTGCACGCACATATTTGGGGCGTGACAAGCGGTCAAAAGAATTGTCATAAGCCATGCAACAGCAAACAACAACAAGAACAACAACAATAACTCATGACTAATAAAGAGTCGCACAGAGATACCAAAAGGAAATAAATAAAACAAGTAAGAACGTTGCAGTCGGATGCACCCGACTGCGATATACTCTTTTTTTCGCCTCTTTGCGGAGTCAGTGGGCGTGGCAATTGAATTTCTGCTCAAATCTTTAAAGTTTTGCCATCAATTAAAATTTGGTTGGGCCTGTTCTACAGGTTTGGGAGAAACAAACATTGCTTGATTGCAAGGGCGGGGGTGGGCGTGGCAAAAATATTTTTATCCAATCTATTAAATAGGGCAACAGAATTCAACCTGCAAAATTTGGTGATTCTAGCTAAAGGGGTGGGGGAGATACAGACTTTGCCTATTTGTGGGGGCGGGGGTGGGCGTGGCCGAATTTTTTTTTTCCAGATCAATGAAGGATGTGATAAGTAGCCCTTGTGCCAAATTTGGTTACTCTAGCTATAAAACTGTAGAAGATATAGGTTTTTGCGGTTTGTGGGGGAAGGGGTGGGGGTGGGGGGGAGATCTTGACACTTTGTCTGCCTATGGTATATACCAACATGTATACCAAGTTTGGTTGCTCTAGCTTCAAAATTGTGGAAAAAACCTGCGTTCATACAGACAGACGGACAGACAGACGGACAGACAGACGGACAGACAGACGGACAGACGGACAGACGGACATTTCACAAACCCAATATACTCTTTTTTCCTTTTTTTTCAAAAAAGTTAAAAAAAGAGTATAATGAAGCGAAAATCGAAAAACAAACTGCAAACTGCGCCTTCCTAAAATCATAAAATAAATATAAAAATGAAGGCAGCTAAAAGCCGACATATGTAAACTTTGACAGCCTGAGTAGGAGCAGGGGGCGGGAGGAGAACAGGGTAAGGAGCAAAGGAATTGGACTTTGCATGTGTATTTTGACTTTTGATACGGCACACAAAGTGCGAGAACGAACCCGATGCTCGCCGCTTGCATTTCAAACACACCCAAAAAAACAAAACAAAAAACAAAAAAAAAACAATTTAACAAGAAAACACATATATTTTTTTTGAGAACTTTTTGTGATTTCGAAATGCATTTCAAGTCAACGACGAAATTGAATCATTTGACAAAGTAACGTGGCAAACAAGGCGAGCTTTATCAATTTCGAGAGGCGCATCGTTCGCCTGAAATGCAAATTATGCGTTTAGGTAGAGAGAAATAATATTTGTTTTTTTGAAAAGAACAAGAAGTAGAAGCAGAAGAAGTAGCAGCAGAATCATAAGCGGCATATGCTAAAAAAAAAAAAAGATTTAAAAACATATACCAAGCCGAAAGTGAAGAAGTTGTCGCGCTTGTTGAACACTGAACATAGTCTGGACAAATGGACAGAGCAGATGGATAACTGAATGCTTGGAGGAGAAGTCTTCCTTCTGCAACTCGAAAGCTTTGTCATATAACATATATATGAACATATATGTATGTATGCATGTTATATACATATGTTTTGTATATGCAGCGCCTATAAATCAAAGAATGTGGCTCATTTGACAATTTATGTGGCTTGTGTCTTCTTCTTTATGTTGTCGACGGTTTTGAACCTTTGAACCTGCTTTCTCCTTATGCACAAATTTGGTATATTCAAGCCTGTTTCGAACTCAGCACGTTTTTAAAAACTAAAAATGAATGCTTTACGAATTACAATTCTGATTACCAGCCAACCATATGTGGAGCGCTCCGAATGGGAGTGAAAAGGGACTCCCATACAAACTCCTTAAAGGACCTAAGTGAGCATTCTGGGACACCGAGTCAGTCCATTTTCGGACTGTCTTCATATATTTTAAACGTGCCTTTTTCTCCGTCGGATACCTTCCTTTTGGGCCTTTTTAGGAGCGTCCTTAAGGAGTCCTAACGGTGCACCTTTGGGACTCCTCTGGTTGTCTGGGTTTCCAACCGAAATGGTTTCATTTTACGGGATACGAATTCAGAACAGTCCTGATTATTCCCTTCAAGTCCGACATTGCTTGTTTGTAATATTTTGGAAATCTTTACATACAAACTTTAAGTTCTTGTTTAGCATCAACAGACGAGTAGCCATGTTTGTCTGTCCGTATGTCTGTCTGTCTGTAAAAGTATTGTAAAAGCGCAATCAAGTTCTTGTAGAACCAAAACGCAAAGCCCAAAAAGACAACAAGTTTGAGGCTTGGACTCTTGACATATATCAAATATATCATAAATATATATGTGACATGAAAGGCGTGCCCCAAAGTCTGTCTATGAATAATGAGTGAATAAGTGAATGAGTAAATGAATGCTTAAGTAAAATCATATATTGGGAGTGTATTTAGGTCTAGGTCTTCTTGAATATTCAACATAAATAATAAATAAAAGTGCCTTTTTTTTCTTGACGAAATGATTTCTTTGTTGAGTGTGTCACATTTCATTTTCATTTTCATTTTCACATTTCTTGCGTTTTGCGCTGACAACTTTCGTTCGTTTCATTAATTTTCTTCACAGCGCACATGGCGTATGCGTAATGTGTGTGTTTTTTAATATGCTCGCAAGTATATTATTATAATTATTATTTATGGCAAGCGTAATTGAGCATTGCGTGTTACATTTGATTGATGAGCTGATTAAGCTGAAAAGAACAACAAAAAAAAAACACAACTCCAGAAGCGCTTTGCATTTTGTATGCATTGTTTGCCAATTAACGATTAAAATCGCACAAAAAACATTTGCCGCGCTACTTAAAAATGAAAATAAAAATATAAATAAGAAAAGAGAATACGCATTTGAGCAGATGTCTGAAGAAGAAGGCTAAAAGAGGCCAACACAACAGCTGCCAACAGGCCAAAAAGAAGAGCCGCCGCAGCGCAGACATGGCCAGAACAGAACAGAACAGAACAGATCGCAACAGAATAAAACAGAGCAGCAATTGGAATCTAATTTAAAATTAGTGCTTAAAGGATTGAAATAAATTTAGGCAATTTTAAGACTGACACAACTGACCCTTTGGCCACAAAAAACACAAAACACAAGACAAAACCAAAAAACAGACCTCATTGAAAATGCGTCGAAAGAGTTCCGGTTAGTATTCCATCCTATTCAAGCATTTAGCAGGTGGCTTGATGCCTTTTTGTAGCCGGCTTGGCGTTAGGGCCAAGATAGCATTTTAAGATATATATCAGCTAACCATGGCCAATTGGCCCAAGCTGTTGTTTTAAACATATTTTGACAAAGACCACAAAGAGATAATATACCAAAAGTTGACGGCAGCAGCAACTAGAAATGCGACTCCAAAATGTCAGCAGCTGCTATATAAAATGTTTAAGCAGCCAGCTTAAAAGTTCTAACAATTAAAAGTACTATATAGTATATAAAGATATATATAAAAACAATGACAGAACTTTTGAAAGTTACAGATAATTACTTTCGTTGGGAACTTTACAGACTGTCAAAATAAAACAAGATACTAGATCTTAATTATGCTGCGGAAATTGAAGCAAATAAAAAGCAAAAACTCACAAAACGTGCCAGCAGACAGAGAAAGAGGAAGAGGTGAGAGGGGAGAGACGAAGACAGAGTAAGAGATCGTGAGTTTGATTTTCTTTGCTCCTTTTTCAATCTTCCCTTTTGCATCATTATCATCATTATTGTCATTATAATGCTGTATATATATATATTTATAATTAAGTATTTTCAGCTTTTATTTTTAAATTTGTCTTTTTCAAGTTTTTTTTTTTACAAAAGAAACAAGTTTATCTTTTTTCTTAGCTTTATTTAGCTATTTTCTTGAATATTATTTAAATGCATACATTTTGTAGATGGTTTTTTGTGCGCTTTTTTTTGTTTTTATTTTGCCTACGGAAGTCAAATTAAATAATTTATCGTTAATAATTGGTATTTATGTTTTAGCTCTGCTTTTTCAATCACGAAAACGAGAAAAACAAGTAAGAAATGTTATCCTCGGCGTGCCGAAGATATAGTATACCCTTGCAGAAAAGATTTGCATAAGTAAACTTACTTTTTAACCGATCATTCCTATAGCAGATATAAGAAATATTGATCTGACTTTGATAAAATTTGATCAACATGTGTAGAACGTGTTTAAACTCAGACATAGTGAGTTTGGTCGAGTTATTTTGAATAACAAAAAAGTTTTTCATACAAAAACTGATTTTCAACCGATCGTTCCTATGGCAGCTATAAGATATAGTGATCCGATTTTGATGAAATTTTGTAATTATGTAGAAACTGTCCTTAAACTTAGGTTAAGTGAGTTTGATTGAGTTATCTTGAAAAACTAAAAAGTTTTTCATACAAAAATTAATTTCTCAACCGATCGTTCCTATGGCAGCTATATGTTATAGTGCTCCGATCTGGCCAATTCAACTTTAGGTACTACATGCTATAAGAACAAGCATCTGTGCCAAGTTTCATCAAGATAGCTCCAGAACAAAGTTTTGAAAAATGCATATAAACAGACAGACAGACGGACATGACTTGGCTTTTGATGCTGATCACGAATATACCATTTTTTTTTTCTGAGACGTTTCCTTTAATTTGTTACACATTTCGTGACTAAATTATAGTACCCTCTGCAAGGGTCTAAAAATAGTCATATAAAGTTGAAAACTATACGAAAAACTCTTGCAAACAATCGTGTTGTCAAATGAAAAATTAGAAAATAGTTTCTCTAAACATCTTCAAATTCATAAAACTTGTAACAAATTCAATTTTAAACACAGAATTCAACATTTATTTGCAATTTCGAATTGAATTCACAAAAGTAAGCTGCTCTAACATTCACTAAGCACGTAAAACTGTCAATTATAGTTTTTAAAATGATTTATAACTTTCTTTCTTCTAAATAAAAACATAAAAGACAATCGGCTCAACTCGCATTCAGTAGGCCAACTTTGAGTTGAAATGTTTATTATTTATTTCATTTTTATTGCCCACCTGCACAACAAATCAAGTTTCAATAAGTTCAACATGCCCATAAAAAAAGTGGAGATATGTGTGTTTACCGTTAGGCGTTTGCTTAACAAGCGGAGGGGGGTCTGTTGGGGGGACACAAGCAGCCCACACACAAAACAGGTCTCTAAGCACTCAGCTGATGTCCGATTTAAGATTAACCAAGTCGCTAATTGAAATGCTCGTTGCTCGGCTTTGGCTGTCAGCCTGACGCCTATGACAAATAAATATTTCAGGGAACAGGGGCAAATATTTGGCGAAAAAAATAGAAATTTGAGCAATTAACGCCTTTTGCAGCAGACAACAAAAACAACAAGCCAAACTCATAGAAAGAAACATAAGTACGCACGATCATACAACAATTGTTAACCCAGTTTTCAAGTTATTAGCTAGCGTGGGTCTTGCAAATATTACGAAATATGCTCTTTCAATTTGCATAGTTTTTGCTCAGAAATTTGAGTATTCCTAAAAATAGATAAACATTGTTGTTGCGTTTAGTTCGTATTGCGTTTATATCGCGCTATTATCAATGAGTCAGGATGGCCGAGTGGTCTAAGGCGCTGCGTTCAGGTCGCAGTCTACTCTGTAGGCGTGGGTTCGAATCCCACTTCTGACAAAATTTCTTTTTATTTTTCATTATTATTATTTATTTTTTGTTTTAAAACTTTTATTTGGTGTTTATTGTATTTTTTTAAAAATCAAGTTTCTAACACAAACATAGTTTTTTTTTTTTAAAAAGATAAATATGCAAATAATCAGGCTTATTCCGATATCCAGTGAACTCAAACCGCAAAATCTTACCAAAAGAGTAAATGTGAACATTTAAGGGAACATTTCACCGAAAGTGGAAACCGGAACAGACCTCTTTATAGTTTTTCCTAACAGAAAAAGATGAGACATTTTTTTAGAAAATTAAACTAATCCTATTAATTTATATATTTTCATTTCAAAATTTAGTATTGCATACTATTTTAGTTCTTTGGTAGAATATAATTTGTGCAATAGAACTCAAACATTTCCGGCCTTTTCCCATTTTCGATTCTAATCAAGATTCGGCATTCAAGATTGGAATCAAGATAACGAAATAAGCGGATTGTAAAGAATTGCACTTGAGACATTAAAATAAAAAGCTTTTCCAAGATAGTTATGTTATGACAAAAAGTACTAAAGATTACGTAAAACTCAAAATAGAAATTGAAACAGAATGCAAAATACTCTAAAATGACAACTGACCTCCCAAACTCACTTTTCTATTCCACAACAAAAAGATTTTTCCTAAAAATAGTCAATTGTCAAGAACTTTAAGAACGCAGCTTCTCGTTTCAAGCCGCAGCTAAAGCAAAAAAACAAAAGACTTAGGCAACGAACTGCTGTCAAAACAAAAGTGAGCTGAGAAAAAGTTTCTTAATAAGGAACTGGAAAACAGTTTTGGACAGCCGAACTACAAAATTATGAAAGCAAGCTGCGAGAATGGCGTCAGAAAATGTTGGCAAAAAAGTTTAATAAATCATTGCTGATTGCGGGCATTGTTATTTTAATTAAAAAAATAACACAAGCACATACACACACACACGCACACACACTGAGAGAAATATAATAATAATAAAAGTTATAATAATAATAACAATGCTGTTTTAGACAAAAGCCACAGTGGAACAACAAAAGCGCCAAATTGTAAAATTGAAGCACATGGCTTAAATAAATAAAAAGCGTTTCGTGTAGAAAGGCAGTTGAGTGATTTGGGCTTGTTGTTCTAGGGGAAGGGGGAGTTGGAGGGGGCGTACAGCAAAAGAGAACTTAGAAAACATACAAAAGTAAACATAAAAATTTAATTTGCTGTCTTTTGTTGTTGTTGTTGTTTTTGTTGTTGTGGGCAAAGCAACAACGATCATCATCAACATAATCAACATAATAATCACGCCGCACGATATTACAAAATCAAAAACCGAAACTGAAAAAAAGAGAAAGATAGAGAGAGGCAGACATAGGGGAAGATAGGGGCAGATAGGGGAAGTTAGAGAACTTAAGAAACCTAGCGTTGCGAAAAGTAGACATATAGCCAGATCGCGTGTGCGCTGACGCAGCAGAAACTCAAAAAACAGAAACAGAAGCTTGACAGAAAACCCGCAGTTCTTTTTGTTTTTTTTTTGTTTTTTTTTTGGAACCACACACGTCTCTCATAGTAAAACTTAGATAAATAGTAAAAATTCTCCAAAGTTTTGCGATTCTTGATACGAGTATTCGATTCAGATTCCAATTTCGAGTCCAAAGCACGCACATGGCATGAGTTTCTATTTCTATTTCTATTATTCTTTGTTGTTTTTATTTCAACTAACGTGTTTTCTGAGCCAAAAAAAGTGTGAAGCAGCTTGTTATTATTGTATTTGTTATTGTTGCTGTGGTAGTTACCATTGTTGTTGCTAGTTTTTGTTGTAGTTTATTACGCACCAGCATTTAACCTTGAACGTACAGGTCAATGAACGTTTTGGCCAAAATATTCTAACCATATTTTGGTTTGCTAACAACAACAACTACAACAACAACAACAATTACAACAACAAAATTAAAACAATAACAATCAACAAAACTATGAATTATAAACTATACAAATTATAATATTCATATGGCTAGCAAACTTCGAGGCATGCATTTTAGCTTGCTCAAACGCGGCGTATGCGTAATTTTTCATACCTTTGTCATTATTTTGGTTGCTGGGCAGCATTTTTTTCAAATTTTTTTTACTATGCGCATTCTGCGAAGTCAATTACTTTTCTATTTAACAATTTCAACCGAACCAGTTTTTTGGTTTTTCCCAAACTTTTAGTTTAATTTTTGATTCGACTTGCCAAATTTTCATTTGAAATATGAATTATTTAGCAAAATATTGATCAAAACAATAAGCTGCTTGGAAATCGATTGAGAATTTATGAAGAGCAATATAGTATATATATAGAAACTTAAGTGCATCCGAAATTTGAAATAAACTTCATCTGCGAATGGAATAAAGGAAAGCACATGCCAAGTTTGGTGTCTCTAGCTCTTATAGCCTCTGAGATCGACCGGTTCATACAGACGAACAGACGGACAGACGGACGGACGGACGGACGGACGAACGGACAGACGGCCATGGCTAGTTCGTCCCAGCTGTTGATGCTGATCAAGAATATATATAGTTTATACATTCGGAAATGCCCCCCTCTACCAATTACACACATTTGCAGTACTTTATAACACCCTTTTTCCCATTTTTAATTTTTAATAAAAGCTTTTCGTGGTTAAAAACTGTTAAGTTTTTTAATATTTTTGTTGAGACAGAAAAGAATTTATATTCGTTTTGTAAAACTGTAACAAAGTCCATCAAATCGGTTCATATTTTTTGTGTTTTATATCAACAACTTTTTTGTCAGGGTATATTTCTGCGATATCCCAAAGTTAGCTGTTCGTTTTTTGAATTTGTTTTTTGTTTTTTTGGCAATGCCATTTTGCTCGTTGTACTTGAAACACAAGCAATGGCAACCGACAACAACATATATAAATATTTTGTTGTGTGTGGCATTTTTTTCCTATTTTTATTTATTTACTGTGAATTTCAATTGTTGCTGAATAAATTGTACTTTGTGGGGCTCCTCCGCCCCCTTCAGATATATACTACAAACATGTATCGTCCACGGCACGGTCCTACAATTGTTTTCAATTCGCATTGACGAAAAAGTACGCGACTTGTACTTGAATGATATATAGATATTGTATATATATATAGGAATGAGCTACTATGTGAATACAGCTTCGAGTGTTTCTCATATACGTGTCTATACATAGTTTATATTTTATATATACTCCATACTATGCATGTATCTTATATGTACTCCATACTATGTATTCATTTACTTAGATTGTGTTATTTTGGCTTCATTAGTTGCCTTTTTTTTCGTTGTTTAAGAAGAAGACGTCAAAAATGCAGCAAAAATATTGTGCGAAAAAATTTAAGCGCTTCAATCAACTTCAACTTGAGATTGTAATATAGTTTTGTAAACTGTAGACTATTGTCCCATATATCATATTACACAATACACAAAAGGCTTGGCTTTAAGTTAAAGGTCAAATTCTCAAGTTTGCTTTATTTTTTTTGCGTTATTTCTTTCTTCACGCATTGTTTCATTTTGTTTTGGCCAAATTTATATGTGTCTCTATGCCTATCTATTACGCTAGCATTACAAATCAACCGTTAATATTTGAATTCAGCTCTGCGCTTGATTGTTGAACATTTGATTTGATTTATTAAAGTTGCACAGTTGCAAAAAAAAAAACACATACAAGGTCAGTGGCAAATGTGAGAAGCGGAGAGCAATTGAAGGTCTCAAATTTAGACTCGAAATAAATAAAAAGAAGTTGTTTGAATATTGGAAAAATTGAAAGAAATCCAAAAAGCATACAACTGAAAAATTAAACTGTTGCTAGTCAAGGATATTGAGTATATGGAAAGATCAGGAGTTCTTATACCAAATGCGATAATACTAGCTTATCAATTTTCGTATAAAAAGGTTTTTGTGGGTTTGAAAAAGATTGAGAACGTGTTCTACATAAGCTATAGACCTATAAACTACAAATTATGTTGCTATAGCTTCCAAAATCGGAAAAAGTTGAGATTATTGGGATAATTACAAAGACAGATATTGCACAAGCTCTATATACTCTTTACCTTTAAAAACAGAGTATTGAATTAGAAACATTCTGTCAACTACATTCTCAACTTTTGTAAATTCTATTTATATCTTGGTTTATTGACTGCTGGTTTTCCTATTACGTCAGTACAGCCACTAAAACATTTAAGAGTGCAACAAAAAGAATTTAAAACAATTAAGAACGTTGCAGACGGGTACTCCTGACTGCGATATACTCTGTTTTCTGTGCGTTTAATAAATTAAATATTTGTAAAGTCTTATAAACTGTGCTTAAACTTAGGCAAAATGAGTTTGGTTAAGCTATTTTTAAAAACAAAATAGTTTTTCATACAAAAACTTATTTTTCAACCGATCGTTCCTATGGTAGCTATATGTTCCGATCTGGCCGATCTTGACACTTTGTCTGCCTATGGTATATATCAACATGTATACCAAGTTTGATTACTCTAGCTTCAAAACTGTGGAAAAAACTGCGTTCATACAGACGGACGGACAGACGGACGGACATTTTACAAGTTTTGGAAAACCGAGAGTAAAAAATCTTAAAAATTCTTTGATTTTGTTTTCCCACAACTTTTTGCATTATTGTAAAGCAATAATTATTTAATTGCTGTTTGTGCCAAATATTTTGCGCAATTTTCGGATTATTTTCATAATTTTCATAATACCAAAATTGTTTTATCCATTGCAATTAGGTCAATTAAACGCATAATCGGTTTGTGGCTTCGTTTTTATTACGTTTGAGTATTAATTTTTATTTGTTCAATTTAAACAATAAATACGCAGGCAAAGCTTAACCTTGTAACATATTTTTTTTATATATTATATTTTTGTTGTTTTCTAAACAAATAGCCGAGGCAAGTGCGTGCTTTTTAACAATTTATATCGCTGCTTATTTGTTTAGCTTAACAATATTGTTTTTTTTTTTTTATATTTTTTACTTTTTTGTGTATTGCGCGAAACCTTCGCAAAAATTATTTTAAAAAAAGCAACACCCACCACATAAAAGTAACAGCTCAAAATTAATGTCGTTTTGTTTTATATTTTTTTCATATATATATATTTTGTTTTTGGCGCGTTTTTAAACGCCATAAAGAAATGCGCTGCGGCTTTAGCCTTCGGTCTATCCATATATAAAAAATAATATAAAAAAAAAAAAATGCCTTGCGGTTAAACATGGCATAGTTTCATTTGAATTGATTTTGTTTTTTATATATTTTTTACTTTTACTTTGTTTCTCACATGGCATGCATAGGCCTCCTTTTGTGATTGTTGTTGTTGTTTTTTTTTTTTTTATATATAATTATGATGATTAACTTCACTTGAATTGAGCTTCAGATACAGCTTCAGATACAGCTTCAACTTCAGCGTTAGCTTTAGCTTCAGTTGAGCTCAGTCTCAAGTGAAGTGTGGCGCACAATTAAGAAATCTCAGTAATTGCAGGCACCACAAAAACACACACACACACACACACACATACGCACGCACCCGCCCCGCCCACACACACACAGCAGCAGCAACAGCTACTTTCTTTTTTAATTGCAAAAAAATAAGTTGCTTTTAATAAGAGATACTTGTTGAGCTGCTGCTAAAAGTAAATATCTTTTTTTTTTGGTGTGGGTGGTGGGCGGTTTGTGGGCTTAATAATGCTCAAGGCTTTGGAAAATTAACTTTTAATAGATTTGTCAATAAATTTAGCCAAGTAAAAGATAAAAAATTTCTTTTGATTTGATACATAGTCTTGCAAAATAGTTTGTTCATACAAAAAACTACAATTTTTCGACTTGTTGTTTCTAAGAAAACTATAAGATTTATTGCTTTGATTATAAGCATATTTGATAAACATCTTATAAACATAATAACACTTAGTATTGCTATATTTGACCGTTTTGTAGAAAGATTTCTAGAAATAACACTTAAGCATGTTTTCTCATGTTGCTGTCTTTAGCTTAATCAAAATCCATCTACATTTGAAATCTAGCTGAGTTTTGTGCATTACGTTTTCTCATGTTGAAACTTGAAAACTTGAAAATCTGCAATTTGAAAGCTAAAATTTTCAAATGTTGTTGGCATTATTTGTTATTAAACATTAACTGATATTGTTTAATGCTACTAAAAGGCTTAAAGTCAATTTAATAACAATTTTCCAATACTAAATTTAAAAAAAAATTTCAGCTTTGGCAAAATGCTAAGAAATTTAACTTGAAATCAAAAAAGTTTTCATTAAATTAAACAAAATCTACAAAAATTGTTAAAAAGTTAACAAATTATAATTTTGCAGCTGACTTTAACAAACAGCTAATTACTTTTATTGCAATTTTTGTGCAAAATTTCACTTTCATTTTAATGAGAACGTAGCAACGTTCTTTATAAAACATTTTATACATACATACATATATATAAATACAATACATTGTGCTGGGGCTTATCTTATCACCAATGCGACGGAATACTACACAAAAAAAAAAAAAAAGTGCAAAAAACATGAATTGTTTATATTGTTGTTGTCTAAGTACACAATGTATATGTATACAAATAAATATTTATATATATTTATAGAAAAAAGGAAAACAAAAAATTGTTTTAGCAAAAAATAAATAGCACAAATGTGCATTATCAGCGACACATGAGTTGTATGAAGAGTATGTGTGTATGTGTGTCTGGCATACGCACACCAGCGCATTAACCTCAATTTGAACCGTCCGATTGTGGGGCACTGTGTTATCTGTGGCGTGGTATATACAAAAAAAACAACAACAACAACAACAAAAAAAAGAAAAACAATCAAGCAATACGTAAGTTGACTGGCATTTTTGGTCTGCTTTGATAAGCAGCCAAATACTTCGAGTACCTTAAACTTGTACTCAATGATTTTGAAAAGAGAAAGACGCGCATAGAAAGCACTCAGCCTGTTCCGAATTCGTATTCCGTTTGAAATTTGAGTTAACGCAATTGCTTGTTGTTTTGAAGTACTCAAACGTTTTACTGTTTTTCCTGCGGCATGAAAAGTAATTGCCAGATTACACAAGGAATTCAAAAAAACAAATTCTTAAACACAATTTTCTTATATGCTTCATCATATTTGGAAAAGAATTAGTCAATTTATTCATTAGATTAAAGTCAAATAACATTTATAATATTAAATTAAAAAACTGTCTGTAAAACAGAAGCGAAAACGTGCAAGCAAACGTAGCTGTTCTCGATTCAGCAATGCCTACTAGATGACAACTAAACAGACGTATTGCTATGAAAACTAGGGTTCGAACTAGGTTTTGAAAAAGAACAAATGAAACGAAACCATTCAAATCGGAAATCAGAACTGTAATTCGTAAATCGTTGGAAATACATTCGTTTTTACTTTTCAAAAACGTACTGAATTCGGAGCAGGGTTGATTATAATGAAAAGGTAGAGAGCTGGAAAAATGTGAATTGCAATATCGCAAAAGGCTTTGCAGAAATGTTTTTCATGCAACAATTTTGCATTACACCGATCGTTCCTATCATATCTATATATATATATATATATATACCGTTACATGCGACAACCATTAATAAAAAAATAAACAGCATTAAATTAAAGTTTACTTAGGCTGACCTGTTCATAAGTTAAGTATAAGTATAATGTACTAAACTCGTTTTAGTCGCTGTCTAGTCAAACACTCACTGGCAAATAGCAGAGACTTACGAGTACTCGTATAACTCAATAGTTCATTCATATCTCATTCCAATATGTTAATCACTCGCATGTCAAGACAAGACAACAAAAGACGAGACAAGTGAGTAATTATGGCGCTTATAAAACGCACATTTCCTAAAACTAGTTTTTAATGTTTATTTTTCTCTTCTTTTTTTTCATTTTGTTGAAAACACATTTAGCCTTCACACTTGACTAAAAGAGTTCATGAACTTAGTGGAAAACATACAAGTTGGCTTACTTCACTTCACTTTTATTTAATGATTTCGACTAATTTTTGCTTATGGCGCTGGCTGGTTCAAGTTCAGGGTCCGTTGTTGCTACTACTACTAAAAAACAAAAAACAAAATAGCATACTAAAATGTGGAATTACACTGCGGAAGTGTTTCAAAATACACACACACACACAAGTTCATTCAACTTGTACGAGTTGTATTCATTTCAACATTCGCCTCATTTGTATTTATTTTGAATGCAATTTGACTTTTGCACAATAAAACTCAAATTGAGATTGGCTTCTTTAAAAGTTTCTATTTTTGCTTTTCAGTTTCCAGTTGTCAGTTTCTGTACCAAATAATCTCTTGAACTAACTAACTTAAACTAAATCTTATCAAAATTAGACAACAAATCAGGCCTGTTCTCTTCTTCAATTCCGATAAAAACATTCTGAACAGCTGAAGCTGTTCTTAATTACGAAAATAGATGGAAATTTCGATTTGAAAAATTTTGCTTTTTAGACAATGCAATGAAAAGGCTTCAAACTTATCTTTAAAAAGAAATTTCTGTTTCATTTATTTGAGTAAACGATAAAAACGATTCGAAATGAAAAGAATTCGAAAATGCCATAAGGTTCGTCTTCATAACTTAAAGAAACAATCAGCTGGAAATGTATCGTTTCTTTGTAAAACTTTCCGAAAACTGTATATTGATTCGGCACTTTCAAAGTAAGCTTTTCCTGCTTGTTTTCTTGGTAAGTTTCTCTTCAATAAGCAACCCAGTTGCAAAGCTATTCGATCTTAATTAGTTTGCTAGCCGATTTAGTATGACTTTTGGCACTTTCGACTGACACCCTAAATTAGCATACGATGAAAACAAGGCAACAAACAAACAACAAGTACAACAATTGAATCAACCAAACGGAACAAGTTTATGTTTTTTTCTTTCTCTATATACAATTGTACAAGTGTATACAAGTATATAGGTACAATATTTATGACGATAAGAAGGCAGGCCAAGTTGACCGCACAAAAGACGCCGACGTATTGTGAAAGTGCCTGCTGAGAGATGTTTATTATAGGGTCGCTGACTAAAACTAGGCCCTAAGTAAGAGGTACGCAACTCACGCACCATTCACCATTCCAAAAGCAAAAGAACCAGGAAGGTATATCAATATATATGTATATATATATATAGGTGCTAAGAGTCGTATACACGATTACGATTACGAAATACTATTTACCAAAAAAAAAAAAACAAAAAAAAATACAATTTGAATGACTTTTTGAAATAGAAATTCTGGTGGCAGCCCCCATTAGCATTACGAAAGAGCAGTGAAAGATGACGCGTAGGTGTGTGTGTGTGTGTGTGCGTAGTTTTCTCTCTTTCTCTTTTTATCTAGCGCTCTCTCTCTCTCTGTCTCTATCTTTCTGTCCCATTCACGCATACACAATTTTCAGTGAATGTGTCGGAAATGCGTGCGTTCAAAATTTGGGTTATTATTTGTGTGTGTTGCCCTACTTTCTGAGATAGTCGACGCACAAACACACACTCACACACACACAGATACAATCACACACACAATTGTGCTGATTAGAATTTTTTGTTGCTTTTTTTTTTCTTTTCTTTTTTTTGTATTTGTGCGTTTGCCTCCAGCTCCTTTACGAGATGCGACCGGCACGATAAGTTTAACCCCCCACTGCCCACGCCCCTGCCCTATGCAGCGCACACCCTCCGTTCATAAATGCCGGTACCGCTGATAAGCCGCCTTACAACACGCGTCTCATTTCCACTACTTTTTCATAGGTAAACTATTTAGGGGCTGTGTGGGGTTAAGGTTCTCGCTGTCTTTCTGCTCACTTTTTCATGTGGCGAGTGCACAATTTTTGATCGTTGAGCTATTTTAGTAGTATTTTTTTCTCACTTTTTTGTTGTGGTTGTTGCTTCATTTGGGTTAATTGACATATTTGGGTCAATGTTTAGTTAGCATTTTTTTTTTTTGTGCCGTTATAATAAATAAATAATGCTTAGCAGAGGCAGTCAAGCGAATTTTGAATAGGTACTATATATATATTTATGTAAATAATAATATTCGGCGAGCGTAATAACAACTTTACATTAAAATTCTCAAGTAGTTTTAACGTTTAATTGCTTGTATTCCACATTTTTACTTTACATTAAAATTGTTAACTAGTTTTAACGTTTAGTTGCTTGTATTTCATATTTTGACTACAAAAAATTGAAAATAAATCGTAAAGATGTTTTCAAAAGCTGTTTATCAATATTTTGATAGATTTTGATAAAATTTGTTCTTCAAAAATATTGAAAAAATACAATAGTTTATTTGAAAACGAAGAAAACGGCTCATTATACAGAAATGATTTTTGTTTTATTGATTTATTAATTAACATAAGCTGTTTAGTCACAACAATATCGATAACATATCGATTATTACAGAACTATTCTGCTTTAAGTTACCGTCTTAAAAATTTACTAATGCTGAGTCACAAAGTATAGTAAAAAAAACTTGGACTTTACTAAAAATAGCTTCCCCCCTTATTTAAACAACAGCTTTAAGCACAAAACTCACCTTAAAGCGACCCCAAATAGATAGTTCAACAAAGTGGAACCACTCCAAAAACAAAACAAACAAAAAAAAGCGGGCCATGTAAGAAAACACTTACAACTGAACTCAATATCTTTGTGTTTGAAATAGTTTTAATGTTTTTTGTTCTTTTTTGGGGTTTTGGGTTTTCAACGTTTTGCATCTTTTTGGTTTTTTTTTTTTTTTTTGTTTTTGGGGTCTTATTTATTTATTTTCGGAGCAAACTCAAATGCATATAGCAAGAAATTAGAAATACAATACAAAAACACAAAAAAAAGCGCTCGTGGGGTTGGCTGCCTTAATTGACGAAATGACTATGCGATCTGGGGGGAGGGAGGAAGAAAGGGGCACAAAGTATCTTCAAGTAGCTCCACAATGAAATTTCATTACACCCCATGATGATGACGACCATGACGACGTTTGCGTTTGATTTGTGCGTGTAATTGAAATAAATTTTCAAGCAAATAGCATAGATAAAACTAAATTGTTTACTTGGCCAATTGGCCGAACAAAATGTACAGTTGGAAAGCTGCAAGCAGTCACAGGAGCTGAACAAGTTTCGATACAATTTATCGATAGTTTTATCGGAAGTAAGGTGTCGAGTTAAATTTGAACTACTTTCGCTGCCACTCTAGCTGTCATTGTTATATATTTGATAGGGCTTACCCGTTGACTAGACTTTGTTTTGCATAGTTGAAACATACCTGAAAGATAAAGAAATAAACAATAAATCAATCATGTTGTTTATGAATATATAATGTAATAATTGTTGTAGATAGAATATACAAATATTTATAGATATTAGTAGTAAGAATTAGGTCACAGAGTAGAATTAAAGTCTAAGTACTTTGATACTTTGACAAAGATCGAAAGACAAAAATGATTTCGAACCTTAGTTTCCTATACCATATATTTATGAGCAGTTTCTCAAGTTCACATAGTTCTATAAATATTTAATAGCAATCCATTCGTAGACAAAAATCAACAGCATGTCGTTAAAATGCATTTCAGTTTTATTAATTGTCATCGTTATCGCATTTTGTGTAATATTTTTGATGACAACATCGTCATTTTTTATAGAACTCGTTAAATTGGATATCATAAAAGTCAGGAAATGCAACAGCTTCGAGTTTGCTATAACTAAAAATCGAATCATATAACACGTCAAAATTTATCACAGTGCAAATGGGGCGTAAATCCATTTTCACCTAACCAACAAAAAAAAAAAAAATGATTGCGTGTTGAGCAAATAACTCGCAAAGTGAGTATCAAAGGAGTTAAGGAGTTAAGTTGTTTTTGTTGGGTTAAGGATTAAACTGAAGTCTGAGCTGTTTTTACACGCAATACGCTCATGTGTAATTAATTAAAATATATATACATATGCTATATAGAATGTTGCTCATCTTTAAAAATGGTATTTATAAATTAGACACGCGCAAAAAAAAAAACACAAATAATGTGCGAAAATCATTTTAATGAGCTCATCAGACAACAACAACAACAACTAAAGTCAATAGGGTTGAACCCAAAAAAACTTTAATAGTGTAATTTTAGCTGTTTTTTTTTTTTGGTTTTGTTGTATTATTATTATGATTATTTCGGCAACGATTTATCTTTTCACCGGCTCAAATTAATTTGCACAAAGTTCTCATTGCCAAAGATGACGTGCAAAAAAAAAGTGATATAGGAATTGTGAGAAAAATATTATTGATATTTGTTTTTTTGTATTTTTTTTCTTAGTTTTATTGTAGCCAATTTAAATATATGAATACAAATACATATTTTTATTGTCTATATATATATATATATATATGCAAATAATGGTGGGCGCTTTTTAATGCCAAGGCAATAAAACTTAAACTATGCAGCTATATAAAAAAAAAAAATCAAAAACGTTTTTTCTAAGCCAACTAAAACCAATTTAATTATTGGCTAGAACTTAATAATTGCAGGCGTGGCAAAGTTAATTAATAAGTTAATAATATACCGCTAAAATTATTGATATTATCGATTTTTTATTCTTAAACAATCGAGACAATCGGCTGAGAATTTTGTTTTTAAATATATTTATCCGAATATTAGTAATATTTATATATAATGCCGTTTTGCTGGTTGATCACATTTGATTCTAATTGGAAAACTATATCGTAACGCAGTCATAGGAACAATCTGTTGTAAAATGAATTGATGTAAATGGAATACTAAATTCTAAAGGTATCAATAGTAAGCACGTTTTTATACTCTGTTTTCTAAAATGAAAAAAAAGAGTATATTGTGCAATGTCCGTCTGTCTGTCCGTCTGTATGTACGCAGTTTTTTTCCACAGCTTTGAAGGTAGAGCAACCAAACTTGTTATATATGCTGATTTACCATAGGCAAAGTGCTACAATCGGCCAGATAGGACCTCTATAATATATAGCTGCCATAGGAACAGTCGGTTGAAAATAAGTTTTTGTATGAAAAACTTTATTGTTTTTAAAATAACTTAACCAAACTCACTTTACCTAAGTTTAAGGACAGTTTTTAAGTAGATAAGTAGTCTTTACAAAAATTTAATTTAATAAACGTATAGAAAACAGAGTATATCGCAGTCGTTTATTGTTGGCTCAGTGTAGAATCTTTAATTGTATAATTTGCAGAGAATTGGCCAACTTTGAACCCTTTAATCGAAAGCCTTTGATACGAAACGTGTTGTTTTTGAATCATGCAGCGTCAATTCCGTATGCAGTTGAGTACAGTGGGTATAATCAGGCCTGTGAGGCATTCACTTTGGATGCTTATGCACTTATCGCTGGCGATGATCAATCTTGAATCGATAGCTACATATACCTTTCTCTCTTTCTTTAGTTAGTTCACTTTCCACATGCACATACACATGCTCATTCGTAACATGCGCCATTTACTATTATTGTTAGCTTTTGGCGCCTTTCGCTTGGGCTCCAATTTGCTTGGCAACTAACTGATTTTCAAGTTCAAATTGTCTCGAGAGCGCAATCAATTTTCATTTTTTTCAATGCATGGGAAATTTATGCAAAAATCAAAATTGCCAGCAATCAGCAGCAGCAGCGGCAGCATAAATCAAAAACAAAATAGTGAAAAAAGAAAAAAAAAAAAAAAAGAGTGTTTCTTCTTGCTGCAATTTAGACGCTTGGCTCAATTTCAACAGAAAACAAAAGCCAAAGAAAAAGTGGAAAATCACGCTTTGCTGCAACAACAACTTTCACCTGAGACAAAGTTGTTGTTGTTGTTGTTGTTGTCGCTGCGCGCAGACGCATTTCTAGAAGCCACAGAAAGAAAGTGAGCAGCGCAAAGCTATATGTATGTGAGCCATAGAAGCTAAACAAGAAGAAAGTAAAGAATGAGAGACAGAGAGAGAGAAAGAGAGAGAGGGAGAGCAGAGTTTGTTCCAAACTTGTTTCTCTGAGCTTTGCTTATGAACAGCGTGTTAGAAAGTTGTTTCGACGCTTCTTTAGAATGCAGCAGGGGCCACTAATGGGTTAAGCAGTTAACAGAGGTGAGTGACAAAGAGAAAGAGAGCTGGAGAAAGAGAGGCAGATAAATGGCTCTAAGCCTAAATTGTGTGTTAGTTGGCCTCTGTCGTTCTGAAGTCGAAAGCCGCAGTTTTTTCAAAAGCTCGAGCGACATTCCGCGTGCGATGAGAGCGACTATTCGACACTCTCACTCTCTCTTTGTGTGTGTGTGTGTTTGTGTGTGTTGTTGCCTAATATAAGAAAAAGTGTATTCTTAGCGTTTTTTGTTGTTTTTGTTGCTTTTTTTTTTGTTCAAAACAAATTCCTGGCACTTTTATTTCCATTTGCTTTGGCGCGTTGTTGTTCTTTTGGCTAATAAAAAAGATAAATATACACAAACATACATATAAATAAAATATATATATGTATGTGTGGATGTACATATGTATACATATATAGTATTTATGAAAGTGTGTACAACATTTGTGCATACACACTACTGACATAGTTTCGCTTAAATATGTTTATGTTTTAAAATTTATTATTTATTTTTAGTTTGCGCACAGTGCAACTGAGTTATTTGTCGTCAAGCAAAAAGCTACAAAATAGCAAACAAAAGTATTTATAATATATTGTCAGCCTTATCAGCAAATCAGCAAGTAAAAAATTTCACTTTTTATATTTTATTTGTTGTGTTGTTCAAAGCGCAGCTGCGCTGCATTCCACATTGTTGTTGTTGCTTTTACAAAATTCTATTTAATTAAATCGTATATAAAATATATTCTATAAATGTATGTTTGTACATACGTCGCCGTCGCCGACGCAGCGACTTGTGTCATTAACCTATAAAAACGTGTTCGCTAAATGCACACACATACAAAGACAAAAACACACATCTAAAACTAATACTACTAGTTGCGTCAACGTCAACGTCAACGTCGACGTCTATGGCTAATGCACTTGACGCCTAAAGAAAAAACAAAGCGCTTAGCAGCAGTAGCAAACAGCAGCAGCGCAGTCGACGCTGACGCAGAAGTTGACTCTAACTCTGACGCTTCGCTTTCTTTGCGTTTCTCATTTGATTGCAAATTAATGCCAAGTGTACGAAAATAGCCAAAAACATATACATACGTACATATGTACATACATATATACTAAGAATGCACAAATACTTAAGTACATATATACATACATACATGCATATTGTATATACATATATGTACATATGTCTGTATGTAGTTGTGGATCATTTTAAGCTTTCTCAGGTTGACGTCACACACATGTGAGTAACTTTCAAAATGGCTGCCGCTTGCAGTTAGCTGCTTTATAAATTTCTCATTGCTTTTTTTTCATACACTATGCAGAGGTTATTATAATAATGTTACAAAGAGTGTAACGCATGGAAAGAGTCGTTTTGGATCCTATATGTTTTTTGATCAATGTGATAAAGGTTAAATTCAAATAAAGTTGTATGAAAAAGCATTTTGTTTGTTTTGATTCGAAAGGGGCGGCTGGGAATCGAATTTCCTTTGCTGTTCTCAGCTCTAATAAACTGATAAGCTTTTCAAATATATTTCGCAGTCAAATCTAAAATGTTTGCATTGCTTTGCTATGACAAATCGCTGGCACACACATACAAACAAAACACACACACACACACACCCATTATGCAAAAATTAAAAGTCAAAGTCAGGCAACTGTCATGCACTGGCCGGCAACGCAGTCACTGTCGCCGTCGCAGTCGCCGTTGCAGTCAGTAATATAGTAGAGCCCAAAGCTTATCAATGTCAAAGCGGCAGAGACGGCGTAATTACAAACTAGCAAACAAAATAGCAACAAGCAATAAGAAAATAACAACAGCAACAACATGTGTATGTACAATGTACATGTGTATGTGTACGTAACTCGTTTACACAAAGTAGACACAATGTAGTTTGAGCAGCAGCAGCGCAGCAGCAGCAGCAGCATGCATACAATTTTTGTGCACGCCATGTAACAATAAAAGCAACAACAATATGGCTGTTAATCAAATGAGCGCGCTGTCAAGTGGGGGAGAGTGGGGGAGAGAGAGAGGACGCGAAATTGAGAGAGTGCAAGAGCGCAAGCAATGTTTACGCTCATTATTTAGCACTCAATTCTTTTGGCGCTTGCACACGAAGTGCGCTTCGGGTTGCGTTTCGCTTGATCGCGACGTCGATAATAAACTGACTGACGCGATGATGATGGCGGCACAAAATCATTGACCTCATTTTTTTACTTTTTCGTCATGCGAATATACACACAAACACATACACATATGACAAATGAGCTGCATTTGTGTGCGAGCTGCAAGACTTAAAACTGTCAACTGACAATGTTGACTGCGACTCTGTTATCAGTATTATTTTTATCGCTTTTATTTGCTATGGTCAAACACATACACATACAGACATAAGTACAAACATAAGTAAAATGTGTTTCAATGTGCACAATTTGTTGCTGTCCTTGAGCTTAGAGGGATCAAAACAAAATTATGTCATAGAAACGCATAGAATGAGAGCAAACAACAACAACCCTGCACAGATGGTCATCACCTCAGGCTCAACTGAACCCAAAATAAAAATGTTAAAAAAAAAAACACATTCCGAAAAGCTAACAAAAGAAATGCAAATAATAAGCTCAAACCGTGCAAAAACAATTGTGCAAAAAGCACGCACACACGTCGCAGCAGCAGCAGCAGCAGAAGCTGACGTCGTTGTAGATGTCGTTAGCCGGTAGCAGCTTTACAGTTCGGCGTCAGCGTCGGCGTTGGCATCGTATTGCTGCTGCTACTGCTGCTGCTGCTGCTGTCTGCAGGGGTAAGGTCATGTACTTGAGCTTGCAACGCTTGCAATGGGCACGTACAGCTGTGTGCTGTGTAAAGAGAGTGTGAGCAACAGGAGAGCGGAGTGAGAGATGAGGCTTCAAGTGTATGTGTGCAGTCATATGCACATTCGACAGAGCTTTGTCCTTGCGGTTTTTGTTGCTTTTGTTTTTGTTTTTAGTGTCAGCAACGGCATTTTTCGGGCCTGCACCAGTGACCCAAATTGCACAAAATTACGAGTTGAGTTCAAAGTCACTTGAAATGAATGAAACGAAATGAAATGGCAAAAACGCCTCCGAGCAGAGTTGTTGAGAGGCGCTTAACTTGTAGTTGAGCTGGGTATAGTGTGTGAAAGGGGGAGGAGTGTGTGTGGCAGGAGTGCATGTAACATGTCTGAGATGTTAGTCAGACCTGTTTCGGTATCAACTAACGTCAAAATTTTTCATTAACATTTTCAGCTTTTAGCATTGTTTATAAATGAATTGATTCCTTTCTTATTGGTTTCAATTAAAATCAAATAACATGGCTGGGATGTTATTTAGACCTGTTTCGAAATCCGCTTTTGTCAAGATTTCAAGTTTTTACGGAATTGAATTTCACTTACATTTTCAGCTTTTAGCATTGCGGTTAGTGAATTGAATCCTATCTGATAGGTTTAAATCAACATCAAATCCACAACAAACCAAAGCAAAGTGAAATTAATTTGAAAAATCTTGATACAAAGTGAAAATGAGAACACCTAAAGAGAATGTGTTTTAGCAACATCTTGTCGAAAGTGTAAACCAGAACAGACCTGTCTTAAATAATTCTTAAAAAAGACCATTTTAACTAAAATATTTTTGTGAATTGCGATATTAATAACGAAAACATCGATAATCTTTTGCAAATATCGATAAAACTGCATACCGTTATTTCATAGCTTGTTTTGTAAAGCACATTTGTTTCTGAGAGAATTCGATATTGTTACAAAATTGAAATTACTATGTTCAGTTCAAAATTAGTTCGAAATTCTGAAGATGTATCTTTTTCAAAGCACAAGTATTTGTGTTCTTTTGAAATGGTTTATTATCTAATACGAAATTTCCTATGTTATTATTCATTTATTATATTAAAAATGATCAAATTAATAATTTAATTGTTATACAGAAAACAATGCCAAACAAGAAGTTAGCATACTTAATTTATAATATTCATAAAATTGAATACTTTATTATACTAATATACATAATATTATTGTCTATTTTTGTTGAACACAAATGGTTTCTAACAAAATCTTTATTGTAACAGAATTTTAACTTTTCATTAAAAGACATATCCATCTGAGTTTTACATTTTATAATAAATTGTTCATATTCAGTAGACTAGAAAGTTCACTGTGTACAATAAGTACTTTTAAGTACTTACATAAGTTTTAAATATATTTCAAAATGTTAGCTTGACCTGACCCTGACACAGTCTTAGCATATCCTTTCAGCTATGCTCTGATCGAAGTAGAAAACTGTGTCAGAGTCGAGTTCTTGAGCTTATTGATTTGCGGCAACAGTGGGAAGAGCAACAAGAGCAACACCAAATACAACAACAGCATCCTTGCAACCTGAGACTCCCCATGGCCCTGACCTCATGCAGCAGACAATTGGGTCACAAAGCATGCAAATTGGCCAGTAGTATATGCAATGACCTGGATACCCATTTGTACAGCAGCTTCTTGCAGCCGGCAACAAATACGAGGATGTGGACGAGGACGAGGTCGTCTGCTCGGCTGAAGGTCAGGTTTTGAAGCTGAACTCTCTTTGACGTCATTCATCGAGTTACGCTGGGAGTCGCAAAATACGATAGGAATTTCCTGAGATGCAGTTTTTCCAACCCGATACACAAAATGCAGCGGCAAGAAGGGTACTAAATATAGAACAGCTTGAGGTAGGTTCAAGTTACAGCACCCGCCCTTATGGCTGCACATTGTGCATGTGTGTGTGTGAGTTTGTGTGTGTGGAATGCAGCCTTCCATGACGCTGCCTGATAAAGTCCGAAGAACAACGCAACAACGAAACAACAATAAATGCGTCTCCCCAATGTAAACGTGCTGTTGTTGTTGTTGCTGTTGTTGTTGTTGTTCTTGATTGTTGCCTGGAAACACTTAAGTGCTTTTTCCTGCCTCGGTCCCTGCTCGGGCGCCACCGTTTTTCTCAGTGGACTTCACATCATCATTTTCATACACAAAAGCAGAAGAAGAAGAACGCAACTCATAAAAAAGCACATCGTAAAACGTGTGCAATAAAATTCAATTAGTGCAATGTGTGCATCAAATGTGAGCGTGTTGCTTTCAACTCAAGTCAAAATAATTTCAATTTAACTATGCTCCTCTAACTATGCAGATGTCGAAAAAGTGCCGTTTTAACTTAGAAATGACTGCTCATAACTAAATTGGCATTAATCATTGATTAAAGGTAAAGTTTAGTTAGTGTGAATCAGTGCAGAATTCAAATCTTATTACAATAATTTTTTCAATTTTAAAATATCTTTTTCATTCTTCAGTTTTATGTTATTTGTTCCACTAGTGAAAATCCAAATTGTAAGTGTTACTTGAATTCAAAATGTACAGTATCACTTAATATTCAGTTGGTCTACTTAAAAAACATATTCTTCATATATGAAAATTTTAAAAAAATTTCAAGATTTTAAAAAATAAAAAAAAAATACGCTTAAATAATACAATACTTTTTTCAAAAGCAAAACTTATTTCTTGCGATTTATATAAGTAAAAAATGTGTTTAGAAAAATATTTATGTTTTTTTTTTTATGATATATTGTTTTTTTTTCAGTTTTATTTTATTTATGCCAGTTTGCCAATTATTTTAATATTGAAAAGGTAAAAAAAAAAACTAAAAATATATCCACTGAAAATCCAAATTCTTAGTGTTTCTTAAATTCTAAATTTGCAGTACCCGATCAAATTTAATTGTGCTCTGATATAATTTATATGTTAGTCTACTTAAAAACATGTTATTTAAAAAATAAAATTTATAAAACAATGCAAATTTCTTTTTTAAAGACGTTAAAATATAAGACGTTTGAATAATACTTCTGACATTATCACTTGGATGTTTCTTTTCAAATTTTTAATAAGGTCTGTTCTAGTTTCCACTTTCGATAATATGTTGTGAAAGTGATATTCACTTTAATTTTACACTTGTTCTCTTTTGCATTTGATCATTTGAATTCAAGTGCAACGAGAAAACTTGAAAGCTTTAAGGAAATTTCAATTCCGCAAAGTGTTGCCGAAAGTGAAAAGCAGAACAAGCCTAAATAACTAATTATAATGAAAGAAGCAAACGAAAATTAAAAATATGCACTAACCTGATGAAATGGAATTTGCTGAATCACTGCGCGGCGTATGCTGCATGCCACCCATGCCAATGGGTCCACCCATGACACCGTTACCAACTCCTCCAACACCAACTCCAATATTGCCAAGTCCATTCGTATTGCCATTAGTGTGATGATGGGAGGAATTGAGGTTCATGCCAAGTCCCAAAATGCCACCAAGTGCAGCACCATTGATGTTGCCACCATTCTGTTGCAAGTGCAGCGGCGTTGTGGGCGTATTGGGTGTGGTGGAATTGATGAGACTGTGACCATTTTGTTGTTGCAACTGTTGTTGCATGCCATTCATTAGGCTGCCCATGATGTTATGACCATTTGTCAAAGAGCCAAGATTTGTGGCACCAGGCACATAATGGCCATTACTGTTGTTGTTGTTGTTGTTATTATTGTTAGTATTATTATTATTGTTGTTATTATTATTATTATTATTATTATTATTTATAGGTATTATGGTGGTCTGGGCGGGCAGTGTACTGGAACAGCCGTGCATGGCCAGCGTAATGACGCTCTGCTGCTGCTGCTGTTGACCATTGTTATTATTATTGTGGCCTAAAGTGTTGCCATTGCCATTGCCATAGACGCTGGCATCATTGCCACATAGCCAAAGCTCCTGCTCCGCATAGTCATGTGAGTCCAGGGATGAAGGTGACATATTGATGCCAGATGCCAGGACTAGATTGCTCGAGGAGGTCACCTCCGAGGAGGATTCCTCCTGTATGCGCAGGAAGCCGCCATTGTTCGACCAGCGTCGTTTCATCATTTGATAGCCGATGGTCGCCGTTGTGCTGCTGTTTTTCTTAACAAAGTTTCCACTTGAATTTTCTTTGTACTTGGGACAATTTCGATTGTCCTAAAAATGTAGCAAGTTGATTTTCCTTTTTTGACTTTTGCTGTTTTGTTTTTTCTAATATTTTTTACGCACTTGTTTGCGCTCAAAATACATTTTCATGGCGTTCTGCAGGCGATTTTAACAATAAAATGCTGCAAAATGAAGATTGGTTATCCAAAAATCTTTTGGTTTTTTTTCTTTGGTAGCAAACTCGTTTATTATATTAACAAAATAAGAAAATAAAAATAGCACTTTTTTTTTGTGGTCAGTTTTTTACAACAACAACAGTTCAATGCACTCTGCCTCATTATATTTTCCTTTTCAATTTCGTTTAATTACAAATTTTGTACTTGAATCGAAACATCAAAGTGAAAAATTAAGACTGTCAAAAATGAAATGGATACTGCTTCAATTTCAAGTTCCATAAAAAAAGGTAAAAAAAAGTTGTAGCACTTCATCTTGTCGTCATTTTTGTTAAACAAAGAACTGAACCAGTTCTATTCTCTTTTAAAGATTGCAAACTTTAGATAAAAACTTGCCAAAAATTTATTGTCATATGCATGGCACATAATTTAAAACGCAAGTTTTAATTAATCAAAGTCGCATATCTTTAATCTAGCCAAATGTTTCGCTAGAAAAACTCAAAATAGCAACTAACTCAAACAAAATAAAGAAAAAGTGTTTGATCTTATCCTATATATGCTCAAGAAGCTAAGCTAAATTATAATTGATGGTTATCATAATAATAATAATTCATCATTGAAATCAAATGACTTGTTGGTAACCAGAACCAATCAATTTGATTTCCTTATTTACTTTAGACATACAAATTCTTATATATATATATAGAATTCCGCTGTCAAGTTCGAAATACATAGGTATTTATGTGTATCTGTTGAATATGTACACTTGTCGCACTTATCTAAATATTTTTACAATCTTTTGTTTACAAGTTCCCAACTCAAACACAAACATGAAAAAAAAACAACGTGAAAACCTTAACAACAAAACAACAAACAAACAGAAAAAAAAATGCGACGCAAGCCTTGAAAATTTATGGATAACGATTGAGTTAATAAGAAGTTTCAATAACTAAAAAAATGTTTGAAATTCCTATTTTTAGTTTTTGGAAAAACTTGCATGATAGTTTGTTGAAAAATTTAGAAAAGTTAGAAATAAACATTTACTTATATGAAAAGTTAAGCAAAGTTGAAAAAAAAACCGTTTTTTTAGGTGCTCTTCTTTGCGATTCTCAAATAAGAAAAATTCAGTTTCCTTTTAAAAGAATCAAACAGCGAAGATGTTCTCAATGTACTATTGACATAGTTATGCATTTAGTTGATAAGTAAGATTGATATTACTAGAAATCAATTGACTAAAAGTCCACATATTAACATCTAATCAAATTGTTTTAATCAACAAACGACTTAAGTATTTGTCTTAATGAGTTTTCAATGTACATTTGAGACGATTACAGAAATGCGACTTATTGAAGGCATTTGATTAGTGAAAGTTTTAGTCATTACAGTAGTAATTAAATAATCAACAGCAATTTTAACAAATTTTGTAATGGTCATGGTCTAGACTTTACACTCTGAACGAACAGTCTCTAGAGATGAACAGAGAGAGAGAAAGAGCAAGAGATGCGACTATAATGCAGTTGAGTCATTTCTGAGATACTCAAGCGGCACAACAGGTGATTCATTTGATTCATCATTTGACAGTTGAACTTAAAGGTGAGTTGAAAACACATTTGCCAAAACGAATCGCTGCATAAAAAACGAGCCGGCAACAACAACAACAACAACAACAATAAGATAAAATGAGTAAAGTTAATAAGCAAAAGTTTTTTATGTACATCACAAGAAAACAACAACAAAAAAAAGAGCGAATTATTTTGTTTAAAGCGCCAAACTGGTTTTTGAAGCCCAGCACAAGACAGAGCGAGAGAGCAACGCATAGCTGTCTGCTGCCATCTCGCTTGCGCAGCAGCTTAGAACAAAATCGAAAAGCGTCACGAAGCGACCGACAGAGCGACAACAAAAGCAACAACAACAAACGAGTCTAAGCTTTCAAATTATGTAGCCTGAGGCTCAGACTGCATTTTGTACCAAAGATACGTTCAAAAATGTACCTATTTTTAATAATTGAAAGTCAAATAGCAACTTTAAAGCTCTGCTAAATTCTTAAATTTGATATTGATAAGAAAGAAAACACAATAAAAATAAAGTTTAATTAAACTTTCTAACATTCAAAGAGTTTTCGTTTGAAAAACTCAGAAGATTGTGTTGAAAACCAGCCAGATATTTGTCTAAACATTGTTTTTTAAGATTTAGGATTCAAATAAATCAAAAGAATGCATTAATGTTTTAGTTTTAACCAAAAATATTGAATTTAGTTTAATTTCCAAGAAATATTTATGGATTTCTTGCACTAACTGAAAGTTTTTATGCAATATTTTATTTGAAGAAACAACAAAAAATTAATTTTTTTTTAAAAAGACGATCTAAAGTACCAACGAATAAAATAAAGTACCGATTTGGGTACATTTCTAACACAGGTGGCAACAGTGGCAGAGCCAAGCGAAAGAGAGAGAGCGAGAGAAAGAGTGTAAGGGCTTTTGCGAGTGCGAGTAAAGCAAGCAAACAATTGTTGTTGGGGGCCAAAGCAGCATGGAGTGTCAAGGGGGGGCATAAAAGTGGGGCCGTCACATTGCTGAGATTTTGGCCCGTATTAAGAAAAAAAAAAGAGTGAAAAAAAAAACAAAACGTAAAAAACCTGTCGCTGCCAATGTATCTCGTTCAATACAAAAAAAAAAAACAAAAAAAAAACAGGTTGTTCTTTGCTGTATTTCTTTTGTTGCTTTTGCTTTTTTTTTTTTGCTTTTGCTTTTGCTTTGTTGTCTACAAAAATCTTGCCCAGAGGCCGTCGCAGCAGAAGACGCATCCACTTACACACATACAAACGCACATACATGCATACATATATAGGTACAAATACATACACATACTTAAATGTGATATATAAACGACATTTAAGGCATTTTTATAGCTTTGCGTGTCGTGTTGTTATTGTTGTTGTTGTTATTATTGTTTTTGTTGCTTTTTGCGCATTTTACTTATTACCTTTTTTCTGCTTTTGTTGTTGTTGTTGTGCCAGCTTTTCAAGTTGAAGCACAAAAACAAAAGGCAAAAAGCAATAAGCCAGCAAGGCAAGTGCAAAAAAGCCAAAACACCACACGCAGACGCAAACTTCTTTGCTAGAGCTGGCAAAACATATCGATAGTGGCTATCGATGGTAAAAAATCGATGGTAAAATCTAGCAAGGTAAACACAATACAACGCAGACTTTGTTTTGCAAAAAGCTGCCAAAACAGAAAGATATTGTGTATGAATGTTATCGCTGGTCTTATTCACTATCGATAGTTTCTCTAACATTTATCGATCATCATTTACATCATTTCGTATTCCAAAAACAATAGTGTGTATAGATGTTAAAGCTTATCTTAGCCACTATCGACAGTTTTCTTTATCGATCATCATTTACATCACATCGTATTCCAAAAACAATAGTATCTATCGATGTTAACGCTGTAACTATCGATAGTTCGCTACTATTTATCGATGATCATTTCATCATTTAGTATTTCAAAAACATGTTTTTTGAAATTTAACTACTCTTCGTTTGCTCTTTTATAGGAAAGAAAGATGTTCCTTAGATTATCGATACTATCGAATGGCAGCTCTACCGATGTTTTGCCAGCTCTATAACTCAACAACTCACACACTCACAGAGGTAGTGGAAACCTCTCTCTCTCTCTTTCTCCCTCTCTCTCTCTCCCTCTCTCTTATTCAGTCACTTGGCGCAAAATTGGCGTAGCGTGTAAAAGTTCTTTTTTTGTAATTTGTCAGCGCTTCTGTTTCGCGGCATTGTGAAATATTTCGTGGCCAACGCAATTTGTTACGCGTGTAATGCGTTTTGGGCCAACTTAAAGCCTAAGCTTAAAGAATGTGTATTGTATTTCTGTTACATGCGAATATTCAACAGGCTTTGACTTGGGGCAACATTAAGCAATCAACTGATCAACATTTGTTGCGTCATGAGAATCGCATAGAAAGGTCTTGTCATATCTAGAGATTGAAAGTTTGACCAAGCATTTAGAAGCTTTGGTTTTTCGTTAATAAAAAACTTGTAAATGAATGACAATCAACATAGTTGTAAGAGTTAAAAACTGAGCTTTCCTTCATCTGAAATATTTGATTACTGCGTAGTTAGCGAAATTCTTAAATAACAATCACATTTATTGTAAGCAACAACTTACATTTTATTGATTGATTTCAAATTGAAAGTCTTAAAATTGACTATAAAACTGTTTTCAGAAGTTGTCTGTCTTCAACAATAATTTGGCATTTAAATTCAATTAAAAAATCCAATTAATTTTATAACTATGAAAAGCTCGTATCCTGATATCCTGTTGAATAATTGATATATCAACAAGTACTTACAAGTATGTCAATTCCTGGCACGCGATTGTCATTTACCGTTTGGCAATATGGTCGAATCGAACCCAAGTAGATAGGCATGTATAATGAAGAAACAAGTTTCACTCCAGGCATACAAAATGCAATAAAGTTTATTAACTGTACGGCAATTTGAGCAGGAGTGGACTTGTCTCGAAGGGTTGTCGTCCCTGCAGGACACAAACGTAAAGCAAAACAATTAAATTTCCGCTTTGCTAGTTTGTCCAGCTAAGCAAAGGAGCCATAATATGCCTACACAAACATAGTTTATATATGTAAAGACACACACACACACACTGTCATATACGTACACACATGGATCCTTTTAATTTCCTGCTGTTATTTTTATGCACGTAGCGCACAAACGCCGCGTGATTTCCATTTGCTTACATCTTGACAGGGTTTGAGACAAGGAGCTACGACTTCGACTACAACTCCGTCTCCGACTTTTCTTCTGAATGTGACTCTGAATTTGAGTTTAGCTTCTTTTGCATGTGGTGCAGAGTTGCCTCAAGTCGTTCAGAATAGGTTCGTTCATCTAGTTCTTTCGTGATTTATGATCATAGTTCTTCTTATAGATTTTCCAAACGCACAGCCTGACAGTTCAAACGTTTAGTTTCCTACTCTGTGGACGACTGTAGCCTAGTGGAAAGGCATTCAAAAACCTTGTGTTCGATTTCCAGTCAAGAACATCGCTTAATATTTAAAACGTATCACCGTTAATGTTTGAAAAAGCCAAACATTTCCCGGGGAAAATGACCACCATTCATTATATACAAATGTATGAATCAATATATATTTTAGTTTCCTCTATTGAATTCTCTTCATAGTTTTTCGTTCATCTAGTTTGTTCACTTTTTATACATCAAAACTGTAACTTTCTATTTCAATTGAACCACAATGCACAACTCTAAATATGTTGGACACATGTGGCATATTCCCATAAACAACACAACTGCGCCATGTGTCACATGCACAAACGCAAGACACATTCGCCACGCCTCAAAACCAAAGTAATCTAATAATAATATACAGGCAGTACAGGCCACCCAAAAACACAAAAAAAGCCAGTAAGAAAAGAAAGAGTGCTCCCTATGACAGGGTTAAGCTACAAGCTAATGTTTTCTTAAAGCAGCAAAGCATACACATCGAAAAAAAGCATAACACTAATGACTGTCATTGAGATTCTGACTTCCTGTGGGGTTTTTTATGGAACATATATTAGTTAGAGCTGGGAAATTATTGGTATTATCGTTTAATGTTTTTTCTAATTTTTAGCAAGTATCAGTACTACTTTTAAGTATCGCTATGCTTGAGCAACTGTGAAACAACATTTTTGGTAAAAGAACATTTTTTTTAGGGAGTTTTATTCGATTTTTTCTTTTATAGCGGATATAAAATATATATATATTTATTGATTAATACATATATATGTAATGAAAGGTGCTCATTGTCCTCTGGACAAAATAAATCAAGTTTTTAAATATAAAACGATTTTCTTGACTGGGAATCGAACCCGAGGTTTCGTGAGTCAGAGCAGAGTGCCATTCCACTAGGCTGCAGTTGTGCACATCGATATTTATATTGCAAAAAACTCAAAACAATAAAATACATATATGTTTTCGAGTCTTTTAACAAAGAAACGTTATATTCTTAACCAAATTCTTATGTAGATTACATATTTTGAGATGAAATAACTATCAAATTTCGAATCTCAAGTGTTTTTGAAAAAGATTTCTGCATAGAATTGAATCAAAATCCTTTCACAAACTTTCTTTCAAAGCATCTTCAAAGTTGTATTTAGAAAAGTGTACACCAAAAAAAGTTGTTCAAGAAACCTAATCTAGCTTGTTTTCAAATGTTTCGCAAAAGTTGAAAACTATGCAGGTGCCGTCATATATAAAAGTCGGAGTGTCATTTAACCAAAAATGCTGTCACTTGTTTATTTTTACTTTTGGTTATTGTGCCATCTGTGCAGTTAAGTAAACGTTATACATATGTCAACTTAAGGTTTTTGAGCTATTATTATGGGGTGCTACGAGTTATGGAGTTTGAATGAAACAATTTGGAAGCTGGCAGCAAAAAACAACGTAAAGTTCTTCAAAAACCACTCCAAATTCATCAGAAGCCAAAAACCCAAAAGAAAAAAAACGATATCCAATACAAAAGTTGACCTCGTTTTTTGTTGCTGTTGTTGTTGTTGTTGTTTTAAGGGAACTTTTGTTTTTGTTTGCAGTTTCTCAACAAGTTCGCTGCGGTCGTCGCGGGACAAGCTCTTCAAACACACGTGCCCAACAAATACATTGCCAAAAAACAAAACTTATATATATACATATATATTTATATCAATACATTCTCTAGACATTGGGCACTGACAACTTAACGGTTATTTTCGTGTGCGTCTCGCGTTATAAAGACATAAAAAATAACCCAAAACCAAAACTGGTTGCGATTTACTTTTCCGCGAATTTTTTTGTTCACTTGGCTTCTTTTTTTGTTGTTTTATTTTTTTGATTTTTGCTGATTTGGTTAAAACATGAAAAATGGTGCCATTCAATTGACACATATCCCCATACTCGTATTGTAAACAGGTAGTTAAAAAACTAGTTGCAACAGGTGAATTGAAAGATTTGAGAACTTCTCTTGTTTCCAATTGTCACACATTTGACCCAAACAATCAAATTTTCAATATTTTATGACGCAATTTCTTTTTATATGATTTGTTGCTGTGGGGCACAGCTGCCCCCATTCACAGGCAGCTTATGTTTATGGATATCCAGAACCATCAAATCATAAAATCATTTACATGTAAGTCCTTTCTCCATTGTTTTTTGTTTTCAACAACAATTAGTTGGCCCCAAACCAATTAATAATGAAAACAAATCGATTAAGAATGTAAAAGCAAATCGAAGTAAGAGATACCCTAAGAAATACGAGCTAGTTTATGTTGAGAACGATTAATCGATTAATCGATTTTAATCAATTGTGTTATGTGGCTCAAGAAATTTTGCAAAATGTTTTTTAATAAAAAGACTTCGATTGAATAGGCTTGAAAAATTATAGATTATTCGCTTCTAATCGATAACTTTTGCTTTTATCTATTATATTTTCAAAAACAGTAGTAAATAAATCGATTAAATTTCATAGAGACGATCAATTTTTTTTTTAATTGTATCTTTTATATTTTTCGGCAATATATTTTGAAAACTGTGATAATTAAGCATAAAAAAAGATAAATTTTTCGATTTTTATCGATTTATTTAGGAATTCATCCATTTTAAAAAACATGTTAATTTCTTTTTGATCTGTTAATCGAATTTCTCCAATCGATTAATAAAAAATCAACGATAGAGTCTCCACAAAAATCGAATATTGTCAAAATAAAATATATTGCTTTCGAGCTATATCGATTAATCGACTTTCCCAAGCCGATTTATGACAAAATCATCGAATGAGTCTCTAAATGAAACGAAAATCGACAAAATATAATATCTTTCTTTTCAGCTTCATAGATAAGTTGATCTACCCCGCAATTCGGCATAAATTAAACTTTTTAATGCTCAATTGATGATTTTAAGGCCAACCCCCAAAAAATAAAACACTTTTCCAAAGAGATTTATGGCATGGCTTTTGCGCAATTTGCAGCTTTTCATTAAAAAAGAGCGAAAAAAGCACTTAATTGCTGGAAATGTGTGACAAGGCACGCGTTAGGATTAACGCGCCGCAAATTAATAAAAAAAAAGAACATTTGAAAAATCAAAAAAAAAAATATCTTTAATGGAAAGATCTCTAAAAATAAAAATAAAAAAACAAATGGTGTCTATTGAAAAGCAGGGCAATAATCATTGAAGTTCTTTGCATAATGCGAAATACATATAGAAATAGAAACATCAACATGTTATAAACAAACGGTATGTCAAAAAAGCAACCTTGACGCGAACAACAACCAACAATCAAATATAAATATTAATAATACTGTTTGTTGTAGAAGTAGAAGAAGTAGTAGAAAAAGAAGAACCAACATACACAAAATGCGCTTGAATCATTTCCTTTTCCGGTTTCGCGGCGTTCTGTTTGCAGCTCATTTTTCTTCCATGTTTTGTTTTTTTCTTCTTTATATATACGTATTCATTATCGATTTGTATATATTATCAATATGATTTGCATACAACTTCAGGCTGACCTTTTAGAAATTAATTATACTCTATCATAAATTGAATCAAGTTTTTGTTCAAAAATTTCAAATATATAAACTTGTGCTGTTAATTGAAGACTGGAATGTCTTAATCTGTTTTACGTTTAGGTCGAACAAGCTATATATATTTACAGTTTGTTGAAATATCTAGAAAGGTACATTAACATATGTATAGGTTAGATTTGCAAAATGCTAGATTGAATTGCAAATCAAAAACTGGTTTCATTTGAAGCAGTAAAAGAGTTGAAACTATTTGTTTCAACAATATGGAAATACATTCAAGTAAGTTTGTCAACTTTTATTTTTGAGCTTTTCTTTGGTTACAAGAAAGTTCTTTGAGAACTATGTGCGAAATTTGAAAAAAATACCTGGTATCAATTGATTTTCAAAAGATTTAAAAATTTTGTTTAACAGCAATCAAGGAATGCAAGTAAGGGGTTTTATCAGAGAAGAATTTCTTCGAATTAATCATCCTTTTATGTACTTCAAATGATTTTCTCTTCCCTTTATGTAAATTAATCTTCAGTAAAAGTGGTAAGCATCCAAATTTCTTATTTAGATTGGTTGTTTTCATTGATTTGAGGCGAATTATTAAGAATTTCTCATCCTTTTATGTGGTCAAAATGATTTTTTCTTCCCTTTTTCTTTATTATAAAGTTAGAACTATCGCATAATGTTTTCAATATCGATATCGATAGACTTTTTTTAAATTAATCTTCAGTAAAAGTGGTAAGCATCCAAATTTATTAGTCAGATTGGTTGTTTTCATTGATTTGAGGAGAATTATTAAGAATTTCTCATCCTTTTATGTGGTTTAAATGATTTTATTTTCCCTTTTTCTTTATTATAAAGTTAGAACTATCGAATAATATTTTCAACATCGATATTATCGACTTTTTTTAAATTTATCTTCAGTAAAAGTGGTAAGCATCCAAATTTCTTATTTAGATTGGTTGTTTTCATTGATTTGAGGAGAATTATTAAGAATTTCTCATCCTTTTATGTGCTTTAAATGATTTTATTTTCCTTTTTCATTCATTTATAGCTGTCGCATATTATTGTCAATGTCGATATTATCGATTTTTTTCAAATTAATCTTCAGTAAAAGTGATAAACATCCAAATTTCTAACTTAGATTTTAGTATCGAAATGTTAAGTAACATTGTAAGTGTTTTTGTAATCGATTTTATCAATATTATAGCAAATCAAGAAGAAATAATTAACTATATTTCAGTCTCTAGCATACCTGAATTTCAACTAAATACGCTTTACAACTTAAATTCTATTTTAAAAACTATTTTCTATTCTTAAGATGGCCAACAAATGAGCTCCATTGTCAGACACCTGTTCTGGGTCACAATAAGTTCAAGTTGAGCAATCAATAAAATATATATATCTTAAGTAAGTCCGTTTGCAGCATCTCATGAGTGGGTCATGAGTCATAGCATGGACTACAGCTGTTGCACAGGTTCAACCAGATTCGTAATGGTTTGTGAACCGTTCCGAACCACCCTTAAAAAAAAATACAAAAACAACAATTGCATATCGCATCAAACAGGTTCCCTTTTCATTGTCTGTGTTTCCTGTGACTACCTGTGTGTGTGTGTGTGTGTCTATGTGTGTAACTGTGTGCTGTTCTCTTCGTCTGGACATTCATTGTGCATCATTCAAGTCTGGAGTCTGTTTTTAACTGGAGCTGGAAAACCAGAGCGTATGTGCGTGTGTATGTTGTGTGTGTGTGTGTGTTTGGCATTAATTAGCAATGTCTTGCCATAAAACGCGGCACTCGAAACGAGTTTCATTGCAACGCTTTCACATTGCTCAATCCAATCCACATAAACTGCAAAACTGCAACACGCTGTCAACACTTTCGCAGAAAATTGCCACGGACTTTCTACAATTTTCTACAGAGGCTGCTACATTTTTTTTTATTTATATTTTTTTTTTTCATTTAATACGTTTGATATAAAGGCCTGTTTGGCTCATGTCTTTATGTCAAAGTTCATGTTTGTTGACATAAACTTTATTTTCAACAGATATAAGGGCTTGTTTTCGCATGGTTATGTTAAAGCTCATGTTAGTTAACATGAAGTTTATTTGCTAAAGAGGCTGCTTATTTAGAGTAAAAGATTTTAAAGCTCATGTTAGTTAACATGGAGTTTATTTTCTAGAGAGGCTGCTTTTTTAAAGTTCATGTTTGTGAACATGAAGTTTATTTTCTACAGATATAAGGGCCTGTTTCGCATGCTTATGTTAAAGCTCATGTTAGTTAACATGGAGTTTATTTTCTAGAGAGGCTGCTTTCTTCAAATTAAACATATTAAGGATATTAAAGTTGATGTTAGTTAACATGAAGCTAATTTTCTACAGATTTGATAATTTGATATATATTAAGGCATGTTTTACACAATGTTCATGTTAGTTAACATGGAGTTAATTTTAATTTTATTATATTTTAATTTATTTAAAATATAAGTTCATGTTTAGATAATTTTAATCAAAAGTTAAGCAGACAAGAATCAGGAGATATTGATAATTAACTTGAAATCTCATTTTTTCCATAATTCAAAAATGGCTACTTTTTTATTAACAATTTAAGCATTGTATTTCACAATTTGAAGTAATAAATTTGATTTAAAAAATACAGAAAAAATATCGATAATGTTATCGATACTTTCGTTCAGCTCTAATAAACTGTTTTGACTTGCATTTTACATTGCACATTTAAATGTAAATTGTAAATTGCTCTGTTGAGAGTTGCAATTTTCAATGCATTTTAAGGCTGACTTTCATGCTCCAAATTTGGCAATTAAAAGTGTTAATTAGAGAGTTGCTATAAATTTTATAGCAACTCAGAAACGTATAAAAAATAATCAAAGCACTTGATACTGACTGCTGTTGCGCTTAATTAATGATTAAAGCATCTAATCAAACTTGCCATAAACATTTATAGCAAACATTAAACTAGTCAAAAATATAAAATTTAAAACTTTCTCACAGACAAAAAAGGTGCTTTAATTTGTTAGCATCTATGATTCTTATAAACTAACTACAATATATATTTATATATATATGTATATATATAGTACAACTGAAGGAGCGGAGCCCATTAAAACCAGCAACTTGTCAATGCATTGTGAGTAGAGAGAAGAAACACAACAAACACTTTGGAATGTGCGCCTAAAGCAACATACACACACATGCACACACATACACACACTCTTACACACATTTGCACACATTAATAGAGTATATTATATATTTATTTGCATAAAATGGCATTAAAACTAGCCATTTTGCCAACTTTAATGTACCATAAAACAAACAACAACAACACCATCGGAAATAAGTAACTTTTTTTTAGTGCTTAGAAATTGAGGCAAAGAAGAAATAGAAATAGCAAAAAAAAAAAAAAAAAAACAATTGTAATGTGCAAAAAAAGGAAAAAGAAAAACAAGAAAAAGCAACTATCTTCTTTAAGCCGAACTTTAAAGACTCTTTGCGGTTCTATTTAATAAATGAATCTGTCTAAAATTATAACTTATTAAACTTTTATTAAAAAAATATAAGTTTCTGTTGAAAAACAAACAAGTTTTTTCAAACAAGAACTCAATTTTGTTCCTTTGACTTTATCTATGATATAAGATGAAGTTATTCTACTCTGATTAAATTAAATCATTCTTCATAGAGTACAATAAAACTGGCAAATAATGAGTACAATTAAGAACTTATATTTCTCTGACACATAAAACCTCGGGTTCGATACCCAGTCAAGTAAATCGTTTTATATTTAATAGTCAATATTATCCACGAGACAAAGACCACCATTCGTTAATATACATATATGTATTAATCAATAAATATATTGATTATTTCTTTCTAATTTAAAATGGAATTGAAACCCAGGTCTTTTTCTCTGGTAGATCCGGTCGAATCTTAAACAATTCATTATGGACAAGTTCTCTATCAACTGAGCTCTTTGTCTTGCTCAAGTATCTAAATCACAAACCGTAACAAAATAGTACTACCCTCAAATAGGTCAGGCAAAAAAAGCATAGAATGAATAGCACAACTTGCACACAGGTTGCCAGCGACCCTCTGAGAACCCTGAAAGCAGAGCTAGTACCGACTTCATGTTTATGATTAACCAAAAAAGGGAGACTCATTTGGTTCGTTGCGTTGTTGCGACAGGCAAAATTAATTGCGAATAGTCGCAGAGCAAAGAGCCAAACTAATGTGTAACTTGATTTGGGGTAAATGTGGCTTTTGGGCTCATTAGGCGCCTAGAATTAGGCAACAGAAAAGCGAAGCTCATTTAAAATGTGACCATGCACAAACTAATTGAAAAAACGCGACAATAATCAAGTGAAATGTATTATATAAAAATAGACGCGACAAAAAGATACTAAAACATTCAGCAAAAACTAAAGGACACGCGCCAAACAACAACAACAACAACAAAAACAATTAGAAGGGCATTGTTGATTAACATTCGAGGAATATCATTATTATCAACGTTCTTTTTGTATCTTTTGTATGTGCTAGTTATATATCGTTCGTTGGGTTTTGGCTGTCAATTTTTCTTTCTTTTTATATATTCAAGCCTGTCTCGTCGCGGACACGACGTCAGGTCGAATCATATTACATTCTGTTCAAATGTGTGTAGAGAGAAGAAAATAAAAGCAACGTTTTAACTAAGTACAAATGTAGCCATGTGGAAGAGTTCCAACTGTGCTCGATTAAAGAAAGAGAGAGGGTAGTTGAATCCTTAATGCATAATAGCAAGTTTTTGTGAATAAATAATGTTCTATTATATGTAGAAGGTTTCTCTAACACGCAAACGTTAACTTGTATAAACTTTAAAAAAGAATGCTTAACCCAAATAACTTGAAATGAAATTCGAATAATAAGAAGTTTAAAGAAACTGATTAGCGCTTTTATCGTTTCTGATACCGATCAAAGTAATCCAGAAATCTAAAAAGTTACAGATGAAAACTATGCAAACATAACTGTAATGGGAAATTCGATTGTAATTTCGTTCAAAAACAAGAATATCAGGTCTGTTCCGAGTTCAGTAGGTTTTTGAAAAGTAAAAACGAAGGAATTCCGAACGAAATGGTTTCGTTTCGTTTCTCTTTTTCGAAATCAAGTTCGAACCCGAGTTTTGATATCAATAAGTCTACTAATTGGTCATCTAGTAGGCATTGATATATCGAGAACAGCTACGTTTTCTTGCACGTTTTCGTTTCTGTTTTACAGACCGTTTTCCAATTCAGACTTCTGAGCTGCAAGCAATTCCGTTTCCGCAAATTTCGACAAAGGAATACGAATTCGGAACAGGCCTGTCTGTAACTTAAAACGATACGGATTGAAAAGTAATCGTTTTTTTTTTTTTTGGTAAGAACTGTATTGTAATTTGCAATTGTTTCTGACGAAAAAAAAATACTTTAAAAACTTTTATAAGCCTGTTGCACTTTTAAAACCGACATTTTAAGCTGTTCTGAATTCCGAAAACCGCTTAGAAAGTAACAACTAATTAAACAAAAGTTCTGAGTGCTGCAAAACCTATTTACCATAACTTTAAACTGCAGCAACAATTGCAATTTCATTTTCAAACCGAAAAAAACAAGCTTTAACATTATTTCTACAAACTACTTGACTCAAGCAATCCCACAAGAATTGTATAAGTCGAACAAATTTATAAGCCAAGATGACAAGTCGCAAGTAAGTAGTATTTATTTTAGAAATCAAAGCACACTTGAAAGTCAATAAGCATCGCAATTTATTTGTATTTATATTGAAACGATGTGCGATGCCAATTACATGTTCAAGTGGTTCGATCCACTGCTTCAATAGAATGTGAAGTTCAATATATTTTCACTAAGAGGCTACGCAATATATATTGTGGAGGCGTGTGAGTGTAGTAAATGAATTTACATTTCAGCGAATGCGCTTTAATTGGCCGTCTGTCAGTTGTCATGACAATAATTAATGTATTACCAATTTATGCACATACAAAACATGTGTACTTTTTGTATTTTTGGAACGAGCAGCATATCTATAGCTATATATATTTATCTATTATGCTGTTTTCTTTGTGTGTTTCTTGGCATAGAAATGGCTTCATGTTGTTTTTCCAACACAACAACTTTTTACTTGGCCAATTTTATTTCAATATTTTCTATTTGTCTGGACAAAAAAAAAAAAAAAAGGAAATGCGTAGCTTGTTTTTTCTATTTAGTTGATTTTTTTTCGTTGATGGAATGGTTGACAGGTCAATTGTAAATAAACCAAATGGAATACAAATAGAAGCAAGTGTCGAATAGACGACAGCTTAATTCACTAGAGAAATGTTACAATAATAACAGTATATTGAAGAATGAGTAACTTTTTTCATTTTCTTGCATAATCAAGTTGACTTTTATTGCTGCATCATCTTTTTGCTATTTGCAACTCTCCCTTTTCAAATGTTCTGCGCAGTTTTCATAGCCATGTTTAAGCATCATTCTTTTTCAGCTGCTTCCTTTGAGAAATACTTCGTGATGCTTCGTCACCAGCGTGGTCTGGCGTTCACAGTGCTAGCATAGATATAGATAGTCAATAGTGAAAATAGATGATTTTATTTTATAATAATCAAGATTACATTTTCACTCTATATTTATCATTTTCCATTCGTATTTAACTTTCCATTTGCTGAAGAGTTTTCTGCTGAGCATTCTGCTGAGTTTTCATAATCGTATAGAAGAATCATTTTGTACGCCTTGAGAAATACCATGTTGAAAATAAGTTTGCAATGGGATGGCATATATTGAACTTTTCATTAAGAATCAAGATTACTTTTAAACTATATTAATATAGAATGATGTTACAACATTTTTACATGAATTTGATATATGATGAAACATATTTAAACTTTTTATAAGTATCAAGATAACATTTTCAATGTAAAACTCCGTTTTTTAAGAATGATGTAACAAAATCTCCACATGAGTTTTGCATACTGTATTCCAACTGTTCCACATTTCTATATGAATCAAGACAACATTCTGACTCTATAACTCCGTTTTTCAACTATATGTTCTGTTAGAAATAGTTTTTATTCTAATAAGAATGATGTAGCATCATACCCACTAAAGTTTAAGATACTTTATTCCATCTTTCTAAAGAATCAAGATAATGTTTTCAATTTGAAGCTGCTTTTTTCAACTTTATCTGTTTGAAATAGTTTTCATTCTTATTAGAATGATGTAACAACATCTCCTCTGGAGTTTTGGATAGCATGACATTTATCTTCACTCTTGATGATGTAACAACATCTCCACTTGAGTTTTGGATACTATGTTTTAGCTATTCCATCTTTATATATGAATGAGCATTACATTTTCAAACTACAAGTCCGTTTTCCAACTTCTTTTCCTTCTGATTGAAACAGTTTTCATTCTTATATGAATAATATAACAAAACCTCATTTGAAAAAACTCCTTCAAAACCAAGAATTACATGCATCTTCGAAAATTTGTTGTTAATTTTAGTTGACCACAAAAAAAAAGGTGTATTTTCTTATGTTTTCCAACGAGTTTGCTAGCATTTTTGTTCAAATGCGTGATTTCAACTCACCGTTTGCATCTATAAAATGCGCCAATTCAGCAACTAATCCATATAAATCGTTATCCATTTACAAGTTAATCATGTAAATTGTATAAATAATCCAAATTTTATGTATTTTGCACTTGTTTTTTTTTTCTTTCAACTATTTAATAACTTTCTTTTTTGATTTTTATATATATATATATATATAGAGATAATGAACACTGTAAACTTTGTGTGCTCTTCAAATTTTGGATATTTGTTGTATTTTTGTGTTATGTTTGCACCATTTGTTTTGGAAAAAGCACTTTTGGGAACTGGATAACGGTAAACTGGAATCACTTTGATGCGGGTTTTGGGTTAAGAAACGAAACAAACGCGAATTCTGGCAGTAAAGTTGGTATCTTTCTCTCTCTCTCTCTCTCTCTCTGCTGCGGAGACACAGGACATGCGTTTTTTTTTCTAGACTAGACAGGAGAGACAGTCAGACGGAAGGACAGACAAACTGTAGACGTTTGTCTGACGCTGCGTCGCGTCGTTTACACGCGTTTCTTGGGCTCTTCTTCCTCCTGGTCTTCGTTGCTGCCCCCGTTGATTACGTAGCGCAGTCGACGTCGTCGTCGTCGTTGTTGTTGTTGCTCTGACTGTTGTTGATGTTTGATAGTTCTTGTTGTGGGTGTGTGTGTGTATGTGTGTGTGTGTGTGTGTATGTTGTGGTGGTGTGTTTGCCTTTCACTGTTTAATGTTTTAGATTCATGTGCGTTTTTATTTACACATTTTTGTCTTGGGTTTTTCTTATTATATTTTCTTTTTTGGTTTTGGTGCTATTATCAAGCATGTGCCGCATGCGGCGACTGCTGCACATTCAAAACTAACATATAAGCATCAAAAATCCGATTATTTGCTATAATAAGTATCTATAAACATACATTTGTATGTTATATAGTTTATATTTATGAAATTCATATTCAAATCAGCTACAATGCATTTGCACTTTGTTGTTGTTTTGTTTTATATATATATTTTTTTGAAATTTTGTTTTAAATTGCACTTGTTGTGTTTAACAATTTTGTAATTTTTTTGTATATTTAATATATTTTCTTTATTTTGGTATCTTTGTTGCAACGCGTGTTTGTAAACAAGAGTTTTTTTTTTTATCTTTATTAATAATAATTGTTTTTTTTTTTTGTTGTTGTTTTGTTGTTATTCAAAAGCAAACCGTAAAAAACACAACGAACGAACAAACGCAACGAACGGGCGAAACGAACCGTTAACGACAAAGTCCAAACAAATACTAAATGTTAAATCCACACAAATACTAAATGTTATTGCTCTGTTAAGCTCAAAATGATGAAGTGCGCTCAAAACTCACCTCAGAAACCCACCACAAGCGAGAGAGAACAAGAGAGAGAGAGGGAGTAACCCACACTAGTGCAAATATGCGCTCACAAAAGTCGAAAACGGAATCAGCGCTAAAGTTAAATGTGAAGCGCAACACACACACACATACACACAGATACAATCACACACAGATACTGTTACACATACATAAACAAGCAGTCAGTGCGAGTGGCTTGAATGAAAATGCCGATGCAATCGCACGCTGCTCTTTGTATTGCCTCTCCGCCACCTTCACAGACACGCACACACACACACACACACACGCACACACACACACACAAACACAACTCCCCCCCCTCACGCTGTACACACACCGTACACCCACATTCACAATAGTATGCGTGCCTGTGCCATCATCGCTTTCCTTTATATTTGCCTCCTTTTAATATCTGTTTTCTTTTTATTTTCGTTATATTTTTGTTGTTGTATTTTGTATGTGTGTTGTTCGCTCTGCTGCCGCCGCTGCTGCTGCTGCTGCTTCTGCCGCTGCCTCTTCGGGTGCACAAGTGCAAATTCACACGTACATTCGAAATGTGTTCGCACAGTGGCACAAAAGCGATTATAAACATCGCCAGACGGAGACAGTTTGTGAGACAAGGGCGAATGCAAAGTTGGGGAGTTGCTCTGTGTTGGGCACCGAGACGACGGCATTTCTCAGTGCACTAGTACTATGCGTAGTGTATGTATATATGTATGTATGTATGTATGTAGGTATGTATGTACGTATGTATGTATGTATGTAGGTATGTATGTACATTGTACACACTAATTTACAAAATATGCATGAAAATGAATGGAAATGGAAATTTTTAAACAGCAAACGAGAGCTAGGGAATAGTGCAGTTGATGTGAATACAGAAAAACTAAATACAAACATACAAACTCACACACATATATAGCACACATATACAACATACATACATATGCAAATTTAGATATTTAGTAAAATATATTACAAGTTTGGTGCTTAATACCAATTATAGGAATTTAAAAATACCTACTTATACTACTACTACTAGAAAAGTTATGAAAAGTAAGTCATTTGACATCTAAAAGATAAAGTCACATAATAGATATAAATCTATCTTAATAACATAGATTAGGTAACCAAAATATCATGATCAATATGAACTAAAATCAAAGATTGCTCTATCAGCTCAAAAAAGTTTTGGCAAGTGCCTTTTCTCATCAATTTTTATATATGATATTAGTTCTTGGAGTTATATGCATTATATATACATATTAACTATTTGAATGTTTTGCCAAAAAACCATACCGGGAAGAAACAATCAAGATTTTACTAATGTATCTTGAAAATATACAAATTGAAAGAGCTTTAAAGCTGAGAAATAAATATAAGTGATCTTTTAAGGGCCTGTTTAAAGATGGCTAGAAATCTATTATTCTATTTAAAGTCCAAAAATCAAATTTTAAGTTTGTATGTTTAGGATGTCAGGCATAATTAAAGCTCAACTTATTAAAAAACTGCTTTTAAAGCTTTCTAAATTTAATACACTTGTGTACATTATTATTAACTTAAATAATTACGGAAAAGTGTATACATATTTTTAACTTTTTTTTTTAATAATAAGGTTTAATAGATATAAATTTGTTGTTATAAAAAATAGCTCAGTTATAATAAATCAATGGTATTATTTATTTCGGCTTTAGTTTGATTTTTTCAAATGCACATTATATACAATTATACATATATTTTGTAAATAGTATAGTTAAGCTGCCTTGAGGTCAATTCAGATTTGAAAAATAATAATTGTTTTTATTATTTACTCATTGGTAACCGTCTATATTTTCTCTAATAAGATGCTAATTAGATTTGCGCTAAATTAAATGCTTGAATCCGCTTTCCTTTGATCATAAATCTGTGCAATTATTTGTGGGCTTAATTACATGCATACATATGTACATATATCTACATTATATAGCCACAATATGACTACAAACCAGATTATTACAAGTCTATAAGTAATGAGTAATATGCAACATATGCATGTACGTAGCTAAATAATACAAATTGAACTAATATCCAATAGACTGCAGAAGACAGAAGGCAAAAACCAAAAATAGTAACGTATCAAGAACTGAAATGTTTGCCTTGAAGTAAGCAAAGTACGAGTATCTACAAGTACACACAGATACAGCAACAGCTACAGATATACAGATACAAGCGACGTGCTGAGACGTAATTGATGAAAGGCAAAGATCTACAGTGCAAACAGACAGAGAGAGAGAGAGACAGAGAGAGGGAGAGAGAGCAAGCAACAAAAATCAACTAAAGTGTTCTACGTAACGCCGCAAACGATGGCGACGTATGAAATTGCACATTTCAAATACAATGTGGTTAAAATGTAAGCGCAGAGGGGCAAACACATATACAAAATGTATAGGGAATGTTGGGGAGTGGGGTATGGGCAGTGTGGGTAGGGGGGAGGGGGTGTGACTGCAGATAATTGTAGACAGTCTCACTGTCAGACAGCATACATATATATGTTAAACATGTGTGTGTTTAGTTTGCATTAGTGTTGAGTTAACGCTGGGCAAGTTCAAGTGTAGAATGCAATAGAGCGCTGCAAGCAAAAGTCACAAGAGAGACAGAGAGAGAGAGAGAGAGAGCGGCGTCAAAGCAAAGAGAGCGAAAGCGTCTACGCATACGCATAGAAATAAGCCGGCAAAGGCAAGGGCAAAAGCAACGCAAGTGGGCAGCAGAGACAGAGCGAGAGAGAGAAAGAGAGCGCGCTGCTGCAGCTTTATAACGTTTTGACTATGTGTGTGGTGAATTTGGCGTTTGGCAGCTTTTTGGGGTTGGCTAGACACATTGAACCACAAAAGTTCAAGATGAAAACACAAAATATCAACAATGACAGCTGAGTATAGTTTTGGTTTGGGTGTAGAGGGGGAGGGGTGGCGTAACCCCCCAGAGGTCGAGCGCTCTCTCTCACGCGCGCTGCGCCTCTTTATGTCGTTAATGTGTCTGTGTGTATGCGCGTCTGTGTGTGTGTGTGTGTGTGTGTGACTCCACCGCTTTGGCCGACTGCCAAACGTTCAGTAGTACACTGGAGCAGATTGGGTGTGAGTGCAACAGTCAGTCTTTAAGTGTATGTGTGTGTGTCGCTGTGTATGTGTGTGTGTAGCAGGGCGTGTGGGGCATCATATGCATGTCATGAATGCCATTTGTTGGGGTAGTTCGCTGCCGGCAAATAGCAAAAACAATAAAAGCAAAAACAACAAATTAAAAGGCAACAGCAGCAGCCGACGTCGCAGTCGCAGTCGCTGCTAACGACACACACACACACCCAACAACAACAACGTATGCTGTATCTGTTAGCCTGTATCTATGTCTAGTGAAAAAAAAAAGAAAAGAAAAAAAAACTTGTATACATGCCGTGTCATACTACAAGCTGCAAAATTTATGCGAAGACACACAAATCTACTGAACGAGAGACCGACAATGCAGTCAGCAGCGCAGCTAGCGTCGCTGCTGCTGCTGCTGGGCGCCCGCTCAAAGCTCAATCACTCTCTCTCTCTCTCTGTGTGCCTCTCTTTCTGTGATAAATGCATAGAGGCAACAGCTACCATAACCCATGCACATAATAATCATAATAGTTTGTTGTTGTTATATATTTTCTTTGCCTGGTTTGCCTTGTGCGGTTTGGTTTAGGTTTTGCTTTTGCTCTGCTTTGGCTTCAGTTTTTCAAAGCCTGAGCAAGACGGCGAGACAAAGACAGAGAGAGCGAGAGATAGAGAACGAGACATGTTGACAAAGTCAGGTTTAATGTCGTTCAGTGGCGCGCGGCATTTGCAGTTGAGGCAGGCAGGCGTTCGCAGAGGGGCCACGCGTTGTGGTGTGCGGCCCGAGGGGTGTTTTAAAAGTAGTGTGCGATGCGAAGTGGAGTTTCAAAGGTGTGCGGCTAGGGGGGGTTTCAAAAGTGTTGTGCGACGCGAGGGGGGTTTCAAAAGTGGGCTGCGATTGATAGTGGGCATAGACAACACGAACAACACGAGAACACAATATTGCGGTTGCAAATACGTATGAAAGGTGGCAAAGGTAGGGGGGTAGAGAGGGAACACAGAGACATGTATTATAGCCAGGGAGTATCCATGGCATTTAACAATGCCATTTTACAGTGTACTTTGGATATAGTACTTACAATATAGCGATATGTAAGGATACGAGCTATTTTTAAGCACAATAAAAGGATAAGATATGCAAAAAAAGAATAGAAAGAAAAGTTGTAATCGATAATGGATTAAAGTGTAACATGCAGAGTCCATTGCATTCATCAACTAAATTAAATTTATTTATAGTTAGCCAAAAATACAAACGATTCAAGGCTTTAGATTTCGATAAAACAGTTAAACAGTTGTCTTGAAAACTTCGAAAAAATATAGTTCTACAAAAAAAATGATTATATAAAATCTTAATTCTGAACAAAGTGTTGCTGCGACATGTATGTAAGTATATAGTTATCAGATTTTAAAAAAAAAATTTAACCAAACTTAATAAAACTCACAATTTGTATGTTTGGTTGAAATAAAATTTCAAAAATAGGAAACTTTTTCAATACAAAAACTTATTTTTCAGCAAACTTATCCTTTAAAGATAAAGTACTTCAGTTTTTAACTAACTTGATCAAATATTTAATCGAATATCTAGAATTTTAATGTACACTCTCCAAGCATATAAAAAGTAGAGCATACCTAAAGAAATTGCCCCCAAATTTCATAAAAAACATGATTATTAATATCTAAATAGTTATAAACTAAACAAAACGTTTTCATTTATCAAATTTTATCAGCGTTCATTAAAGTCAAAGACCAACATTATAATAAATTACTCAAAATTGTCTTTGGGCGAAGAAGAACCACTTGAACTTTCTACAGTTCCAATCACATTCCATTAGCATAGCTATATCTTAAATATTATCACTTCATAAATGAAAATTTCACTCTGACATTTTGCCACTGACAGTTTGAAATGCATTTTGCGTTTATCAGTAAAAATGTAGAAAATTGTTTTTCTAGGGTCAGGAAGTAATAAATGGAGGGAGGGAGCAGGTTCATATTTGAAATTGACCGTCAACTTTGAAACTTTTGTTTGTCGTTTCGCTTATTTCAATTTCAATTTCATTTTTTTATGTGCGTGCACATTTTCACTTAAATAAGTTTCAGTTTTTTTTTGTTTTTATTGCATATTGACATTTCAATTGCTTTTTATCAGCGCAATTTATTTTCATGTGTTTTTTCTGGCTGTATCTTTTGTGTTTGTTGCAGCTTTACAGCGAACACAGACAATTGCAGCAACGTTTTGATTAGATTGAGCATCAATATGAGGCAAAACTTGATATTTCATTTCAAATATACTTACATATTTATATGTACATTTAGATACAGCAAAATAAACTGCATATGCCACTAACCTGCAAAGATACATATAAAAAGATAAATATATTAGATATATATTATATACTATAGATACTTAAAAGTAAAGCTGCTTCAAGCAGATACCGGATTTTATACTTGTCCGTTGACCAGAAAATTAGCAACAATTCTCGATTTGTTAAACAGTTTAACACTTTTTTTTTTTGCAGCCTTCTCTGAACTTTTTTTTTTATGTTAATTTTGTATTTTTCAATGTGTTGGAAAAACCTTGGCAATAATTTTTCATGCTTCAAATGCGTGCAACAAAGTGTCCACTAACCTCCACTTTACAAAAACAACAGCAATTGGAAAATGTAAGACAATTTCAAACAGATATTCAAGCCTGTTTTAGCTATTTTGAATTTCGCAAAACGATTGAAAATTTGATTTTAAAAGTTTAGCGGTGATATAAAAACTATTCAAATAAAGGAAAATCTAATATACAGTTTATCATAATATATTAGTTTTTTGATATCTTATAGAAACCTTTTAATTTAGAAGTAAAATATATTTCTCTTAAAAAGTTCCTCCGCATTTCAAATATCTATTTCCAACTACAATTTCCCTCAAAAGCATACTATTTTCTTATTTTTTAATGCTGCAGCATTCGTATTTGTTCTACTAACAACAACAATACAACTTAAAGTTTTTTGATCTACACTATATAAACTATTTTGAAATATGGTTAGATTTATGATAATGGCCACAAAACAACTGGTAAACATTCCGCACTTCTGCATTAAAATTTCGACCCGTCTGGGATAACTTTATTATTTGTGCACGTTTCGCATGTCAACGGCGACAACACATCAAGTTGAATGCAAAATGCAAATTTCAATTGAAAATTGCGACACTCAACGAGGCGACACTTGACGAGCTGTCTACAAAAAGAATCATTCAACTACATAGCTAAGTTTACACTATGCTATGCTATGCACAGGGGCGTAGAGATACAACGAGTCACAGGGGATCACAGAAAAGAAACAAAATTGTAAGAGTATTTGGATTCGAAAATATTTCATATCGAATTTTTTTTTCCAGTCTAGCATGCCCCAAAATAACTTTGTTTTTAAAAACTCAACTTTTTGTGTTCCAAAATTCAACCCGAAATCCTTAAAGCATTAATATATAGGAATATTTACCTATTTTTGGATTGAAAAAGATGAGTTCGTTTATTCCATAGAATTTTAAGGAATTGTTACAAATTTCGTACTAATTTCATACCTGTTCCGGTTTCCATTTTCGACAGAATATTTCGTAAGCACGCATTTTCACTTTTCACAAGATTTTGCGGAATAAGTTCACTTGCATTTGATAAAGGATTGAAGTAACTTTCATTTGTGTGAGAATTTCATTTAAATAGACATATTTTGAAAATTTAAAGAAATTGCAAAATGTTGCAAAAAGTTAAAGCCAAACTCAGCCCTGTTTTTTTCAGACAATTTAACTTTTTAGCAACAATATCTGTAGATATTTTGACTACTCAAAATCAGAACTAAAAGCCAGCGACACCCCTGTTTGCCTTTTCAATTCTATTATTTAGACATACATATATATATATATATATATATATATATTCATATATAATATACTTATGTATTCTCATTTGTTTGTATTTGTATTTGTATTTGCTGTTTGGCCAGACGTCCGGCGCAAATGCTTTAAAAATAATAATAATGTCTGCTTTGATATTTAGCTGTCTGGAATTTTATTAAAATAATTTACTGATGCCGTGCAATTTCTCAAAGCCCCCCCCACAACAGCCCCATAACATGCTATGGTACGTGTTGATTTAGATTTATTTTCATATGCAACAATATATGCCGCATACATATTATTATTATTATGATTATTTATTATTAATGCCAACTTGCGTGATATTCCTTCATTCAATCTGACAATTTCAGTCAGTGCACATTAGTACAAACATAATATTGATAGATGTATAAAGCCGACACGCTTCAAGCTACTTTTTATATACCATTAAATATCCTTTGAGAGGGTGTCTGATCGAAATAGTTGTTGAAATTGTGAAGGTAATTCAAAAGCACAACATAGAAAACTTGAACTTGTCAACGCATCAAGATAGCTTTCTGATATAACAACTAAGTGAAAAGATACAACAGCATACCCATTTGCTAACTGAAATACAGGATATACAAATGACAACTAGTATAATAAAGTGTCAAAGCCTGAGATTGTAATGGAGCCTGACAAAACACGATACGGAAAATCAATGATTGCATATTAAACACAGCTCTGGGGCATCAGTGTTGTCTTAAACCATATTAGCTGAGTTCAGAAATAAACAATAAAGAACAGCTCTACTTGGTAGACAAGAAATTTTAAGTTTGTGTTAAAAGTTTTCATGCAAAAACTTTGCTTTTAATCGACTAAACTAATTAAAGATTTATGAAAAACGCAAATTTCTGAGATTTGTAAAGATATCCTTTCTGCAACAGATTATTCCGTTTCTAGCTATAAAAATGCAATGTTGCGATATGTTATAATACATCCAACAGGCCAATGCCGACATATATATATACTTCTCATGTCATAACTTTCAAGTTTCCAAAACAAACCAAAAAAAAGAAAACGCTAGATCTAACCATTAAAAAGCTAAATTAGCAACATTGTTGGTGGCAGGCTGGGCGTGGTTAGCAGACGCTGTCGCATGCTGTTATCGATATCAAAACAAACGTGCCACACGCTGTACTAAGCCACCTGGCAGCTGCCATCTGCTATCTGCCACCTGTTGCACAGTTGCACTGTTGCGCCATTACAACAAAAAGAAGAAGAAAAATCACTTTTCAGTTTACATTAGCAATGCGAACGTGTGTTTTCTTAGAACGACGTCCTTTCAATCTGAGCCCTGCACACGAAGCGACATTGGATTACAGGATAAAAGCCAGCAGGAGCAGCACGCGCCACAACAGCATCGCCCACGCACACAAACACACACACACACACATATAGCTCTTCCAGGAAGCTCCTCCTGCACAGCTCAAGGTCGAGCGAATGGGTCAAAATAACGACGCAGTTGGACACAAGGCGTTCGTTGAGTGGTTTCAAGTGGATATCGTTCAACATTGTGTTGCATGCACCCTTCGACGAAGGGCGAGGGCAAAACTGAAATAGCAACACACTTGGTTGCACTTGTCACACGCAATCTGCGTCGTTTAACTGCTTGTTTTCCTACATTCCCTGCCTTTCCTTCTTGCTCCCCTTTAATCCTTGTTGCCAACCCACACAAATTGTGTTATTTATTTTTATTATAAGTGCAAATATTAAATTGAAAAACTGTCTGTAAACAGAATCGAAAACGTGCAAGAAAACGTAGCTGTTCTCGATTCAGCAATGTCTACTTGATGACAACTAAATAGACTTTTAACTATGAAAACTGCTTTTCGAAAAAGGTTTCGAAAAAGAGAAAACAAAACTGTACCCATCGGAAATCAGAACAGTAATTCGTTCGGAGTTCATTAGTTTTTACTTTTCAAAAACGTACTGAATTCGGAACAGGCCTGTATCTTGCAATTTTTGGTTAGCATTTCTAAAAGTTTTTCCAGTTATTGAATTGATTTTAAACTCTTTCAAGTTCTTAGTTAACAAATAAAAATATTTTTGTTAATTTCTTTTTTATCACTCTTCATGTCATTATTGGTTTTTTTAAACTCTGTTTTCCAAAATGGAAAAAAAAATAGTATATTGGGTTTGTGAAATGTTCGTTCGTCCGTCCGTCCATCCGTCCGTCCATCCGCCCGTCTGTCCGTCCGTCCGTCCACCCGCCCGTCCGCTCATCTGTCCGTCCGTCTGTCCGTCCGTCCGTCTGTCCGTCTATATGAACGCAGGTTTTTTTCACAGTTTTGAAGCTAGAGTAACCAAACTTGGTCTACATGTTGGTATATACCATAGGCAAAAAAAGTGTTAAGATCGGCCAAATCGGACCACTATAAGATATAGCTGCCATAGGAACGATCGGTTGAAAAATAAGTTTTTGTATGAAAGACTTTTGTGTTTTTCAAGATAACTCAGCCAAACTCACTTTTTCTAAGCTTAAGAACAGTTTATACTGTACAAGGATTTAATTTATTAAATGTACAGAAAACAGAGTATGTCGCAGTCGGGAGAGGCCGACTGCAACGTTCTTACTTGTTTTGTGATTTTGTCACCAAAACCCATTAATCCTTTGTGTCGTTAATTTAGATGTTTTTGTAAATTTTGACACTACGTCGCATAACCCTGATAAAGTTTGACATTTTACAATTCTTTCACTTCTGAGCTTTGTCTGGCAGCGCCTTCCAAAGGAAAAAACCAATCAGTTTGTTATTTAAGCATTGACGACCCAAATATGCAACTTAAATCAAATATATAAATTGTAAAGTACGAGTTTTTCAAAATTTAAGATATGGAACTTTGTATATAGTTTAAATTAAGCTTATGCATATAAAACTCAAAACATTTTTTTATTTACAAATTTCTACTAAAATTATTGAAGAAATTTTGAATTGAAAGCTTAATAAAGTTTCCTATGCATGACCCATATAGCCATGACTTCGGTTTGCGTACTCAAGATTTTTAAAAACCGATCGACCACTTTGAAAGACCAACCGATCGACCACTTCGAAAAACCATATCAAAAGATTGCGTCTTTCAAATAAATGTATTGGAAATGTTTTTTATTCTTTTCTTTATTCTTTGGTAGAGTATCATGCATTATAAAACCAAATCGTTCCGACCCAATTAGAACTCCACTTTTATGCACATTTCATACTATATAATATAAATGTGTTGATCAGATATTTTGGTATACCATATAGCTCATGGCCAGACAAAAGGCCAGACATCATATTTAGCCATTACCCCGCCTTAGAGAAGGGTTCTTTGATTTAATTGCTTTGTTATTATATTTCATTTTTGCAAAACAAATTTCGTTGTGTGCTATGGCTTAATAATTGCATTTGACTATTATTTTATTTAGCTGTTGTGTTTTAGACGCATTCATTTATTAGCCTGAAAGGAAGGTTTTTGGGGGATTGGTTGGGGGATGTGTTCGTGTGGCTTTTCCACCACTTTGTTGATTTAATTAGGTAAAAACTTTGGTGGCATACAAAATACCAAAAATGAGTAACAACCGCAGCGAGAAGTCGTTCATTGAACTGGCTGCCAAAAGCGAATGAGTGTGAATGTATGATGAGTATGAGTATCAGTATTCATATGAATAAATGTGAATGTGAGTGTTAGGTCGAGGGCAAAGGCGACATCTGCCCTCCTCTTTCTCTCTTTGTTGGTCTGCTTGACAGACGGTAGTCAAATCTTAACTTTTTAAGTATGTTAGTACCGACAAATATTTGCATATTTACTAAAATGATTCACTTTTGATTGTTAACAAATATTTGTCAAGTGCATATTAAAAATCTTTTAAGATTTGCTTGTTTGGCCAGCATTTAAAACAATTTTAAAAGGTTTTCAAATAAATATTAATAACTTAAGTACTACTTTATATTTCGTTGGTATTTTTACTCCCTGTTCCCATTAAAAATGGGAAAAAGGGAGTTATAAAGTCCTGCTAATGTGTGTAACAGGCAGAAGGAGACATTTCCGACTATATAAACTATTCATATTCTTGATCAGGATGTCTGTCCGTCTGTCCGTATGAACGCGTCGATCTCAGAGACTATAAGAGCTAGAGACACCAAACTTGGTATGAAGGTTCCTGTATACCATACGCAGATCAAGTTTCTTTCCAAATTTGAATATACCCACCCTCACACCCGCAAAAATACCACAGCCACAATTTTGAAGACATCTCTTTGATATACATATATGTTTAATCAATGTTGATCGGTTGCGTAAATTTCATGACGATCGGATAACAAACGCCAAAGGTTTTGAAGAATCGGTCTCAACAGTCAGAAGCAACAGTTTTACAGGCACTGGACAAGTTAAGTGCGATGCTTGCTTGCGTTGCCGCAGAACTGCTTAAAGTGCAGGACGTCTCGTAGTCGGGCACACTCGACTAGAGCAATCTTACTTGTTTTTTGTAGAATAGTTTTCACAATATTCAAATCTTGATTTTAACTCCATAACTACAATAAGCAGGCTATGCTCATAAAATAAACAACAAAATTCGTAAACAGTTAATTTTAATACTTAATTTCAATAACCCACAAAATTCTTGCAAACCATTAATAGTTTCAACTTTACAAATATGCAAGGTATTGCAAATTGGACAATATGTTTGGGATTAGCGATTATAGTTTGGCTGGTTTTTCACTATTTCCAGCAGCCGAAAATTCCAGATGAAACTAAATATGGTAAGTTTCTAAATCAAGAACGCAGCAGGCTTCCAAACATAAAAACATAATACGTAAAACTGTACTCGCATAAAAAACTGTACATAACAAAAATACACTTAATTAACAATAAACGAAATGGATAATAACCGTACATTAGATAAGGAATTGCAGGACATTTTTACGGATAGCTGCAAAAGCAGCTCCATTGATGTCTATTTGCATTTCTTTTGGATCTTTGCATGCATATATGCCTTATCCAAGTTTACGGAGCTATCGGAGCGTTATTTGAGCGCCAAGATTGCTTCCAAGGAGCGTAGCTCGCATATGCGTGTCCTTAACGATGAATGGGAGGAGACCTTAAGATTCTATGAACAGGATAAGCTACAACTAGATACACAGCTGCAGGCGTTGCGTGAAAAGAATAGCGGACTGGAGCAATCGTTGCGGGATTTGCGCGATTGTAATCTACATCTGATTAGTGAGAATTTTATGCGCACTGTGCTGCAGGATCAACAAATACAGGGACTGGCGCAACGCGTACAGGATCAGCAGCAACCATCGAATATCTATATAACCAATCGTCATATACACATGACACGTCAGGTCTTTTTGGATATGGATATGGATATGGATGCAAATGTGCGCAATGCTGGCGGTCAGGATGGTCAGGATCTATGTCCAGCGGAGCAATCCTTGAATGTTTGGGTGCAGTATTTGAAGATGCGTAAATGCTATATGGGTCCCATAGCCGATCCCAAGTTGGTGCTCAATGGCCACAATTCGGATAATGTGCAGCCAATTGTGATGACTACGGAACAGTTGGCCAAATTGCAGGGTCTGTTTTTCCTTATAAACTTATATTGATTATGTTTATATTTCTCGTCCTTATTACAGGTATGATCTAATTTTGGTTTGTTCGTCTATTGTCAGAGAGAATATACAAGAGAAAAAAAAAAATAAAACCAAAAAAAACAAAAACATTTCAATATTTGATGGAACCGTCGTAAGGATAATCAACTCGCATGCAGTAAACATCGCAATTTTTGCAAATAATAAAACTTACTTCCGGAGACTTACGAAAGGATTCACATTATTCTCGCAAAATAACACAAAATGATACAAATTTTAAAGAATTTAATGTATATTTATTAAACATAAAACACTTAATATGCATTATAACTCTTATCATGTAATTATAATATAATAATTAAAATCATCATAAACGTATTTAAAACTTAGCACCATTTTCATTTTGCATTCTAGTTTCCACACATAATCAAGTCCTTATAGCTTTCCTACTTGAACTGTTTGGGAATTATAAGTTTATTTTGTATATTTACGTAAAGATTTCAATTAATATTTTGTACCTTCGAGTGTATTGAAAGAGTTTTGACATCTATTGGATTTGTTAACCTTAATTTAATATAACCAAGAAATGTGTACAAATTTGGCATTAAAATAGCTGGCATTTTTCAAAAATGTTGTGAAAAGTATAATTTAGAACAGAAATCTAGCTAAATTTCTAGCTGAAAAATCAAAGCTAACTTTATTTAAAAAGTTTTACATTTTCAATTTATTTGAACCATTTAGTTACGATACATTTTATACGATATTCGAAAATATTACCGATAGTCGCAGTTACTAAAAAGAAATATCGATATTAATGCAGTTCTTTTTTAAAGCCAGCACTTTCGGTCAGATATTTCGAACTTGAATTTTCCATTAATGTCTCCATTTTCTCTAATAAAAAGGTTTTGAGCATTGCCTTCAAGAAAGGTTTGAATTAACTTGCATGGCGTTATATTTCAATTAACTAGATCAACAGGAATAAAAATATTTTGAACATTTAAGAAAATTTTAAATACTCAAAATACCAAAAGTGAAAACAAGAACCGGTCGGCATATGTTACGACTTATCAAAAAAATATATATAATTTAAGCTCGCATTTCTTTGATATTTGAAGTCATTAAAAACAAATTAAATTTAACAAATGTGTATAAAAAATGAGAATAACTAAAAACAAGTAAGAACGTTGCAGTCGGATGCACCCGACTGCGATATACTCTTTTTTTCGATGGGGGAGATCTTGACCTATGGTATATACCAACATGTATACCAAGTTTGGTTGCTCTAGCTTCAAAACTGTGGAAAAAATCTGCGTTCATACGGACGGACGGACGGACGGACATTTCACAAACCCAATATACTCTTTTTTCTTTTTTTTCCAAAAAAATTAAAAAAAGAGTATAAACACTAGAACTGAAATCAAATACAAATTCAAATAATTCTCTAACTGCAGCTGCCTGAGACAAAGTGTTAACATTTGGCGGCTAGGAAACGGAACGAAGACGATGACGCTGACTTATCTTTCTCCTCTCTCTATCTTTGCTCTTTCTCAGTCAGTTCGTTCAGTTCTCTTCCTTTCTGCTCTCTCTTTGCTCATTCATTGGCGTTGGGGTCACTGGCAGTTATCGGTGCAATTTTGTAATCAGTCGCCGGCTCAAGGTTAACTACTACACTGGTAGAGCCCAACCCTCCCACTGCTCTTCTCTTTCTCTTTCACCATCTGCTGATTCGCTTTTTGCATTTCATTTGCTCATATTGACAATCGCCATATTTGTTTTTGCATTTGTATTTGTGCTTTTATGTTTATGTGTTCGACTGCGCTTTCAACTGTAATTCACTTTTTATTTTATTTTAATATTTGTTGTTTTTTTTTTTTTTTGGGTCATTTGCCCGTCTGGAAAGCGGTTTTTTTTCTGTACTTTGATTTTATTTTGATTGTCACTTTGTTAATTTAGATTTATTGCCATTTAAATGCACTTCCATTGTACTTTTATTTTAACTGTAGAACAGTTTGCGTTTTGAATTTGTTTTTTTTTTTTTTTTTGGGTTGAGTAAGCTTAACAAACTTTGTAGACAACCTTGCAAGAAGTGACTTTATAAAGATAATGTACAATTTTTCTAAAGTTTACTTCAACATTTCTTAAATCAGTCTGGATTAGCTAAGTCAATATAACTCATTTTCAGCCTTCAATAAAAATAGGATAGGAACTGTTTTATGACCATATGGATTATATTTTGCAAACCAAGTGTATTGCACATGAAGTCTATATTTTATCGCTCGTGATCGTGTTCCCAATCTGATTTCGGCAGGTGATCTTTTGTAGTTCTTAAATTTAGTGATCTTAGCTTTAAATTTATTCTGTTGCAGTTTCCACTTATGGTAAAATATTACGAGACTGAATTATCCTAAAATGTTCTCTATCTCAATGTTGATAGGTTTTGTTTTTTAA